>JAQQSS010001173.1:11399-60474 GCA_028646465.1 Rhinoceros unicornis | reverse complement strand
AAACTTGTATACATATTATGTGATCCTTACTAGCTGGAAGGAAGGGAGAAGGGGCATGAAGTTATTTCCATGAGTTGGTGCCATACCAGATTAGCTCAGCTCTAGGAATCATTGCCAGTCCTACACAAACTTGTTGCTAGACAGCAACTTGCAACTTTTAATCACAAAGTGCTTCCTCAAGGGAACGAGCAAATTTTTCTCAAGGACCCAAATGGAAATCTATGCCCAAACTTCTTTAGGTTTTCTCTGATCCTTACTAGCTGGAAAGAAGGTAGATGTGGCACGAAGTTACTTCCAGGAGTTGGTGTCATTCACAATTTAGCTCAGCTCCAGGTACGATTGCCATTCCTATGCAAACTTGTTGCTACACAGAGATTTGCATCTTAGAATCAGAGAGTGCCTGCTCAAAGGAACGTGAGATTTCTTCTCAAGGCCCAAAACGGGAATCTGTGCCAAAACTGTTTTAGTATATTGTGATACTTACTAGCTGGAATGAAGGGAGATGACGCATGAAGCAATTTTCAGGAATGGGTGCTATACTGTGTTTGGCTCAGCTCCACTCTGGATTGGCAGTCCTATACAATCCTGTTGCCAGACCTCCCTGAGAAGCCTGGATCAGAACACTGCCTTCTGAAAGGCATGAGAGAATTCTTCTCAAGGGGCATATATGGCATTATATTCTAAAGCTTGATTAGGTGTTTGATCATTACGAGTTGTAAGAGACAGGGATCATGCACAAATTTTTTCCAGGAATGGGTGTCATACCCATTTTAGTTCAGCAGTAGGTGTGATTGCCAGTCCTATACAAAATTGTTGATAGACATGAACTTAAAACTTGGCATATGAAAGTGCTTCCTCAAAGGAACGTGCAAATTCTTCTCAAGGCCCCAAAGAGAAGTCTGTGCCAAAACATCTTTAGGAATTCTTTGAATCTTACTATCATAAGAAGAGAGATGTGGCAGGAAGTTATTTCCAGCAGTTGGTGTCAAACCCAGTTTAGCACAGCTCTAGGTATATTTGCCATTCCTGTATGAACTTGTTGCTACACAGCGACTTGCAACTTGGAATCAGAAAGCACCTGATCAATGCAGCATGAGATTCCTTTTGAAGGTCCAAAACGGGAATCTGTGCTTGCTCAAAAGTATGTGCGACTCATTCTGAGCCCATAACGGGAATCTGTGTCAAAACATTTTTGGTATTATGTGATCCTTACTAGCTGGAATTAAGGGTGATAGGGCATGAAGTTATTTCCAGGAATGGGTGCTATATTTGGTTTGGCTCAGCTCGACTCTGGATTGCCACGCTTATACAAACCAGATCCCAGACATGCACTGACAAGCCAGCATCTCATCACTGCCAACTGAAAGTCATGAGAGAATCTTTCTCAAGGGCCCTAACTGGCATCATGTTCTTAACCTGGTTTTGGTGTGTGATCCTTATGAGATGGAAGGGAGTGTGATCAAGCACAAAGATTTTTCCAGGAATGGGTTTCATACCCAGTTTAGTTCAGTGCTACGTATGCTGGCCAGTCCTGTACAAAATTGTTGCTAGAGACAACATGCAACTTGGACTAAGAATGTGCTTTGTCATAGGAAGGTGTGACTTATTCTCCAGACCCGAAAATGGGAATCTGTGCCAAATTTTGTTTAGGTAGTATGTGATCTTTACTAGATGGAAAGAAGGGAGATGGGGCATGAAGTTATTTCCAGGAGTTGGTGTCATACGCAGTTTAGCTGAGATCTAGGAATCATTACCAGTCCAATACAAACTTGTTGCTAGACAGCAACTTGCAACTTGGAATCAGAAAGTGCTTCTTCAAAAGAATGTGCAATATCTTCTCAAGGCACTAAACCTAAATCTTTGCCAAAACTTGTTTTTGTATTATGTGATACTTACTAGCCAGGAGGAAGTGATGGGGATATGAAGCCATTTTCCAGAATGAGTGCTATGCTTGTTTTTTCTCAACTCCACTCTAGAATGCCAGTCCTATACACAGCTGTTGATAGAACTGCCCTGAGAAGCCGGGATAAGAGCACTGCCTTCTGAAAGTCATGTGAGAATCCTTCTCAAGGGACCTAAATGTCATCATGTACTTTACCTGGTTTAGATGTGTGATCCTTACGAGATGGAAGCGAGAGCTATCAGGAAAAAAGTGTTTTCCAGGATTGGTTGTCATACACTGTTTAGCTCACCAATACGTATGATTGCCAGTCCTATCCAAAATTGTTGCTAGATGGCAACTTGCAACTTGGAATAAGAAAGTGCTTCCTCAAAGGAACGTGAGATTTCTTCTCAAGGCCCCTAAATGGGAATCTGTGCCAAAACTTGTTTAGGTATTATGTGATCCTTACTAGCTGCAAGGAAGGGAGATTGGGCTTGAAGGTATTTCCGAGAGTTGGTGTCATGCCCAGTTTATTTCAGCTCTAGAAATCGTTGCCAGTCCTAGACAAAATTTGTTGCTAAACAGTAAATTGCAAATTGGAATCAGAAAATGCTTCCTCAAAGGACCGTGCAATTTCATCTTGAGAACCCAAAAAGATATCTGTGTCAAAACTTCTTTAGTTATTATGTGTTCCTTAATAACTGGAAAGAAGGGAGATGTGGCATGAAGTTATTTCCAGGAGTTGGTGTCATACCCAGTTTAGTTCAGCTATAGGTATGATTGCCATTCCTATACAAACTTGTTGATACACAGCACTTGCATCTTGGAATCAGAAAGTGCCTGCTCAAAGGAAGGTGTGATTCCTTCTGAAGTCCCAAAAGCAGAATCTGTGCCAAATCTTGTTTAGCTATTATGTGATCCTTACTAGCTTGAATGTAGGGAGATGGGGCATAGAGTTATTTCCATGAGTTTGTGTCATAGCCAGTTTATCTCAGTTCTAGCTATGATTGCCAGTCCTATGGAAATTTGCTGTTAGACATCTACTTTGAACCAGGAATCAGAAAGTGTCTGCTCAAAGGAATGTGCAATTCCTTCTGTAGGCCCAAAATGGGAATTTGTGCCAAAAACTGTTTTGGTATTTTGTGTTCCTTACTCACTGGAAGGAAGGGAGATGGGGCATGAGGCCAGATTCTGAAATGGATTCTGTACCTGTTTGACTCAGTGACACTCTGGATTGCCAGGCATATACAAACCTGTTTATATACCTGCCCTGACTAGCCGGGAACAGAACCCGGCCTTCTGAAAGACATGTGTGATTCCTTCTCAATGGCCCAAAATGACATCTTGCTCTTACCCAGGTTTAGGTGTTTGATGCTAATGAGATGGAAGGGAGAGAGGTCAGGCACAAATATATTTCCAGGAATGGGTGTCATACCCAGTTTAGCTCACCTCTAGATGTGATTGCCACTCTTATTGAAACTTGCTGCTAGAGTGCAACTTGGAACTTGTAATCAAAAATTGCCTTCTCAAAATATGCAGTGAATCCTTCTGAAAGCCCAAAATGGGAATCTGTTCCAAATCTAGTTTAGGTATTATGTGATCCTTATTAGCTGGATGGAAGGGAGTGGTGACATGCAGATATTACTACGAGTTGGTGTCATAAAAGTTTAGCTCAGATGTAGGAATCATTGCCAGCCCTTTACACATTTGTTGCTAGACAGCAACTTGGAATCAGAAAGTTCTTACTCACTGGAATGTGCAATATCTTCTCAAGGCCTAAAACAGAAATCTGTGTCAAATCTTCTTTAGGTATTATGTGATCTTTACTAACTGGGAAGAAGGGAGATGTGGCATGAAATTATTTCCTGGAGTTGGTGCCATACCCTGTTTAGCTCAGCTCTAGGTGTGATTGCCATTCCAAGACAAACATTTTCCTACACAGAGACTTGCAACTTGGAATCAGAAAGTGGCTGCTCAAAGGAACGTGTGATTAGTTCTGAACGCCCAAAAGCAGAATCAGTGCCTATACTTGTTTAGGTATTATGTGATCCTAACTAGCTGGAAGGAAGGGAGATCGGGCATGAAATTATTTCCAGGAAGGTGTGCTATATATTTTTTGGCTCAACTCCACTCTGGATTGCCAGGTCTATACAAACCTAGTCCCAGACATGCACTGACAAGCCAGCATCAGAACACTGCCTTCTGAAAGACACGAGAGAATCCATCTCAAGGGCCGTAAATGGCATGAATTTCTAAAACGGATTTAAGTGTGTGATCCTTATAAGTTAGAAGGAGGGATAAGGCCAAAGCTTTTTCAAGGAATGGCTGTAATACCCAATTTATCTCAGCGCTAGTTATGATTGCCTGTCCTATACAAATTTGTTGCTAGACAGCAATTTGCAACTTGGAATCAGAAACTGCCTTTCAAAGAAGGTGTGATCCCTTCTGAAGGTCCAAAATGGGAAGATGTGTCAAAATTTCTTTATGTATTAGGTGATCCTCACTAGCTGGAATGAAGGGAAATGGGGCAGGAAGATATTTTCAAGAGTTGGTGTCATACTCAGTTTGTCTCAGCTATAGGAAAAATTGCCAGTCTTAAACAAACTGGTTGCTAGATGGCAACTTGCAACTTGGGATTAGAAAGTGCTTCCTCAAAGGATCATGAGATTTCCTCTCAAGGGACCAAAATGGGAATCTGTGCCAAAACTTCTTTAGGTATTATGGGATCCTTATTAGCTTGAAAGAAGGGAGATGTGTCAAGAAGTTATTTCCAGGTGTTGGTGTCATACCCACTTTACCACAGCTCTAGGAATGATTGCCATTCCTATACAAACTTGTTGATACACAACGACTTGCAACTTGGAGTAAGAAAGTACCTTCTCAAGGGAAGGTGCGATTCCTCTGAAGCCCAAATCAGGTATCTGTGCCAAAACTTGTTTGGGTATTATGTGATCCTTACTAGCTGGAAGGAAGGGAGATGTGGCATGAAGTTATATACGGGAATGGATGCTATAAATTGCTTGCCTCAGCTCCACTTTGGATTGTCAGTTCTAAACAAACGTCTTCCCAGACATGCTCTGAGAAGACAGCATCAGAACACTGCCTTCTGAAAGGCATGAGAAAAACCATCTTCTGGGCCGTAAATGGTATCATGATCTAAACTGGTTTTTTAGTGTGATCCCTAAGAGACGGAAGGGAGAGTGATTAGGCACAATGGTTTTTTCCAGGAATGGGTGTCATACCAGTTTAGCTCAGTGCTATGTGTGATTTCCAGTCCTATACAAACTTGTTGCTAGTCAGCAACTTGCAACTTGGAATCAGAAAGTACTTCTTCAAGGAAACATGCAATTTCCTTTCAAGGCACAAAACAGAAATCTGTGCCAAAACATCTTTAGGTATTATGTGATCCTTACTCGCTGGAAGGAAGGGAGATGGTGCATGATGCTATTTCCAGGAATTGGTGCTATACATATTTTGTCTCAGCTCCACTCTGGATAGACAATCTTTTACCAACCTGTTGCCAGACCTGCCCTGAGAAGCCAGGATTAGAACACTGCCTTCAGAAAGGTATGAGAGAATCTTTCTCAAGGGGCGTACATGGCCCATTTTCTAAACCTGATTTAAGTGTGTGATCCTTATGAGATATAAGGGAGAGTGATAAGGAACAAAGTTATTTGCAGGAATGGGTGTCATACGCAGTTTACCGCGGCTCAAATTATGATTAACAGTCCTATATAAAATGGTTGCTAGACAGCAACTTGCAACTTCGTAGAAGAAAATTCTTCCTCTAAGCAACGTGGGATTTCTTCTCAAGGCCCCCAAATGGGAATCTGTGCCAAAACTTGTTTTGTTATTATGTGATACTTACTAGCTGGAAGGAAGGGAGATGGGGCATGAAGCCATTTTCAGGAATGGGGTTTTAACCTTGGGTTAGCTCAGCTCCAATCTGGATTTCCAGTCTTATACAACCTGTTGATAGACCTGCCCTGAAAACCCGGGATCAGAACACAGTCTTCTGAAAGGCATGTGTGAATCCTTCTCAACGACCATAAAAGGAACCATATTCCTAACCTGCTAGGCGTGTTATCCTTATGAAGTGGAATGATGAGAGGTCCTGCAAAAAGTTATTACCAAGAATGTGTGTTATACACACGTTATCTCAGATCTAGGTACAATTGCCACTCCTATAGAAACTTGCTGCTAGACAGCTACTTGGAACATGGAATCAGACAGTGTCTTATCAAATGAACATGAGATTCCTGGTTAAAGTCTAAAACGGAATCTGTGCCAAAACTTGTAAAGGTATTATTAGATGCTCAGTAGCTGGAAGGAAGGGAGATGGGGCATGAAGTTATTTCCAGGAGTTAGTGTCATACCAAGTTTAGCTCAGCTCTAGGTATGATTGAAAATTTTATAGAAACTTGCTGTTGGACAGCTACATGGAACAAGGAATCGGAAATTGCCTTCTCAAAGGAATGTAAGATTCCTTCTGAATGCCCAAAATTGGAGTCTGTGCCAAAGCTTCTTTATGTATTATGTGATCCTTACTAGCTTGAAGGAAGGTAGGTGGGGCATGAAATTATTTCCAGGAGTTTATGTCATAACCAGTTTAGCTAAGCTCTAGAAATCATTGCCAGTCCTATACAAACTTGTTGCTAGACAGCAACTTGCTACATGGAATAAGAAAGTGCTTCCTCAAAGGAACGTGCAATTTCTTCTCCAGAGCCCAAACAGAAATCTGTGCCAAAACTTCTTTATGTAGTATGTGATCCTTACTAGCTTGAAAGAAGTCAGATGTTGCATGAAGTTATTTCCAGGAGCTGGTGTTATACCAGTTTAGATCAGCTCTAAGTGTCACTGCCAGCCCTATACACACCTGTTGCTAGACAGTACATTGCAACTTGGAATCAGAAATTGCTTCCATGGAGGAACGTGGAATTTCTTTCAAAGGTCACAAACAGAAATCTTGGCCAAATCTTTTTTAGGTAATATGTGATCCTTACTAGTCGCAAGGAAGGGAGCTGGGACTTGAAGTTATTTCCAGGAACGTGAGCTATACATGGTTTGGCTGAGCTCCAATGTGGATTGCCAGTCCTATACCAACCTAGTCCCAGACAGGCACTGAAATCAGCCATCAGATCACTGCCTTCTGAAAGGCATGAGAGAATCCTTCTCAAGTGCCCTAAATGGCATATTGTTCTAAACATGAGTTAGGTGTGTGATCCTTATGAGATAGAAGTGAGAGGGAGCAGGCACAAAGAATTATCCAGAAATGGGAGTCATACCCAGTGTAGATCAGCGCTAGGTATGATTGCCAGTCCTATACAAAACTGATGCTAGAGAGCAACTTGCAACTTGGAATAAGAAAGTGCTTTCTCAAAGAAACGTGTGATTTCTTCTCCAGGCCCCATAACAGGAATCTGTGCCAAAATTTGTTTAGGTAGTATGTGATCCTTACTAGCTGGAGGGAAGGGAGATGGGGCATGAAGTTATTTCCAGGAGTTGGTGTCATACCCAGTTTAACTCAGCTCTAGGAATCATTGCCAGTTGTATAAAAACTTTTGGCTAGACAGAAACCTGCCTCTTGTAATCAGAAATTTCTTCCCCTAAGGAAGGTGCAATTTCTTCTTTAGTCACCCAAATGGGAATCTGTGGAAACACTTCTTTAGGTATTTTGTTATCCTTACTAGCTGGAAAGAAGGGAGATGGTGCATGGAGTTATTTCCAGGAGTTGGTAACATACCCAGTTTAGCTCAGCTCTAGGTATTATTTCCACTCCTATAGAAACTTTCTGTTAGACAACTACTTGGAGAATGTCATCAGTAATTGCCTACCCAAAGGAAGGTGTGATTCCTTCTGAAGGCCCAAAATGGGTCCCTGTGCCAAATCTTATTTAAATATTATGTGATCCTTACTAGCTGGAAAGAATTGAGATGGGGACAGAAGTTATTTCCAGGAAAGGGTGCTATACCTTGTGTTGGCACAGCTCCACACTTGATTGCCAATACTATACAAACCTAGTTCCAGTCATGCACTGACAAGCCAGCTACAATACACTGCCTTCTGAAAGTCATGAGAGAATCATTGTCAAGGGCTCTAAATGGCATGTTGTAAAACATGTTTAGGAGTCCGATCCTTACAAAATGGAAGGGAGTGGGATCAGGCACAAAGGTTTTTCCAGGAATGGGTATCATACTCAGTTTAGCTCAGTGCTATGTATGATTGCCAGGCCTATACAAAATTGTTGCTAGACAGCAACTTGCAACACGGTGCAAGAAATTGCTTCCTCAAGAGAACATGCGATTTATTCTCAAGACCCCAAAATGGGAGTCTATGCCAAAAATGGCTTTGGTATTATGTGATCCTTACTAGCTGGAAGGAAGAGAGATGGGGCATGAAGTTATTTCCAGAAGGTGGTGTCATACCGAGTTCAGCTCAGCTCTAGGTATGATTGAAATTCCTAAACAAACATGTTGCTACACAGTGACCTGCAACTTTGCATCAGAAAGTGCCCACTCACAGGCACGTGCGATTCCTTATGAATGCCCAAAATGGGAATCTCTGCCAAAACTTCTTTTGATATTATGTGATACCTACTAGCTGGAAGGAATCGAGATGGTGCATGAAGCCATTTTTATGAATGGGTGCTCTACCTGATTTGGCTCAGCTCTACTCTGAATTGTCAGTCCCATACAAACCTGTTGATAGACCTGCCCTGACATTCTGCGTTCAGAACACTGCCTTCTGAAAGGCATGTCAGATTCCTTCTCAAAGGCCATAAATATACTCATGTTCTAAACTTGGTTTAGGAGTATGATCATTACGAGATTGAAGGGAGAGGGATCAAGCAAAAAAGTTTTTTCCAGGAATGGGATATCATACCCAGTTTAGCTCAGCCCTAGGCATGATTGTCAATCCTATACAAAATTTTTGCTGGACAGCAACTGGCAACTTGGAATAAGAAAGTGCTTTCTTAAAGGAATGTGTGCTTTCTTCTCAAGGACCCAAAAAGGGAATCTGTGCTAAATCTTCTTTAGTAATTATGTGATCCTTACTAGAGGGAAGGAAGGGAGCTGAGGCATGTAGTTATTTCCAGGAGTTGCTATCATACACAATTTAGCTCAGCACTAGGGGTGATTGACAGTCCTATACAAAATTTTTACTAGGCAGCATCTTGCAACTTGGAATAAGAAAGTACCTATTGCAAAGGAACGTGCGATTTCTTCTCCAGGTCTAAAAAGCGGAATTGTGGCAAAACTTGTTTAGGTATTATGTGATCCTTACTAGCTGGAAGGAAGGGAGTTGGGGCGCGAAGTTATTTCCTGGAATTGGTGTCATACCAAGTTTAGCTCACCTCTAGGAATCAATGCCAATCCTATACAAACTTGTTCCTAGACAGAAACTTGAAACTTGGAATCGGAAAGTTCTTCCTCTAAGGAATGTGCAATTTCTACTCAGGGTCCCCAAAGGGAATCTGTGCCAAAACTTCTTTAGGTATTATGTAATGCTTACTTGCTGGAAGGAATGAAGATGAAGCATAAAGTTATTTTAAGAAATGGGTTCTATACATAGTTTGGCTCAGCTCCACTCTGGATTACTAATCTTATACAAAACTTTTGCCAGACCTGTCCTGAGAAGCCAGGATCAGCTCACTGCATTTTGAAAGGCATTGTGAGATTCCTTCTCAATGGCCGTAATCATCATCTTGTTCTAAAACTCGCTTAATTGTGTAGTACTTACGAGATGGAAGGGAGAGAGATCTGGCAGAAAGTTATTTCCAGGAATTGGTGTCATACCCAGTTTAGCTTGGCTCTAGGTATGATTGCCAGTCCTATAGAAACTTCTTTCTAGCCACTGACTTGGAAAATGGAACCAGAAAGTGCCTTATCAAAGGATCATGTGATTCCTTGTTAAGGTCCAAAACGGGAATCTGTGCCAAAATTTTTTAGGTAGTATATGATCCTAACTAGCTGGAAGGAAGGTAGATGGGGCATCAAGTTATTTCCAGGAGTTGGTGTCATACCCAGTTTAGATCAGCTCTAGGTATGATTGCCTGTCCAATAGAAACTTGCTTTTAAAAAGCTACTTGGAAGATGAAATAAGAAATTGCCTTCTCCAAGGAAGGCATGATTCCTTGTGAAAGCCCAAAATGGGAATCTGTACCAAAACTTGTTTTGGTAGTGTGTGGTCCTTACTATGTAGAAAGAAGGGAGATGGGGCTCGAAGTTATTTCCAGGAGTTGCAGTCATCGGCAGTTTAGCTCACAGCTAGGTATGATTGCCACTCCTATAGAAACGTGATGTTAGACAGCTACTCGGTACATGGAATCATTAATTGTTTTCTCAAAGGAAGGTGTGATTCCGTCTTAAAGCCCAAAAAGGGAATCTGTGCCAAAACTTTTGTAAGTATTATGTGATCCTTACTAGCTGGAAAGTAGGGAGAAGTGGCATGACATTATTTCCAGGGGTAGTTGTCGTACCCAATTTAGCTCGGATCTTGATATTATTATCAGTCCTATAGAAACTTCTATCTTGACACGGACTTGCATCTTGAAATCAGAAAGTGCCTTATCAAAGGAAATTTAGATTCTTTGTGAAGGTCCAAACCAGGAAAGTGAGCCAAAAATTGTTTAGGTATTATGTGATCTTAAATAGCTGGAAGGAAGCCAGATGGGGCATGAAGTTATTCCAGGAATGGGTGATATACATGGTTTCGCTCATCCCACTCTTGATTGCCTGTCCTATACAAACCTATTCACAGACATGAACTGACAAGCCGGCATCAGAACACTGCAAACAGAAGGGCAAGAGAGATTCCTTCTGGAGGGCCGCAAATGGCATCATGTTCTACACCTTGTTTGGGTGTGTAATCCTTACAATATGGTAGGGAGATGGATCAGGCACAAAGAATTTTCCAAGAATGTGTGTCATACCCAGTTTAGTTTAGCCTTAGGTTAGTGCCAGTCCTGTACAAAATCGTTGCTAGACAGCACCTTGAATCTCGGAATAAGAAATTGCTTCATCAAAGGAACATTCGATTTCTTCTCAAGGGTCCCAAATGGGAATCTGTGCCAAAATTTTTTTAGATATTATGTGGGCCTTAGTAGATGGAAGGAAGGGAGATGGGGCATGAATTTATTCCAAGAATTTGTTTCATACCCATGTTAGCTAAGCACTAGGTATGATTGCCACCCCTATAGAAACTTGCTGTTAGACAGCTACTTGGAACAAGGAATCAGAAATTGCCATCTCAAAGGAAGGTGTGATTCCTTCTTAAAGCCCATGGGAATTATGGGCTTTATGGGCATTGCCATAATGGGAATCAGTGCCAAAACTTCTTTACGTATTATGTGATCCTTACTAGTTGGAAGGAAAGTAGATGGGGCGAGAAGTTATTTTCAGGAGTTGGTGTCATCCCCAGTTTATCTCGACTATAGGTTTCATTGCCAGTAATCTACAAACTTGTTGCTAGACAGCAACTTGCAACTTGGAATCAGAAAGTGCTTCATCCAAGGAAGGTGCAACTTCTTCTCAAGGCCCCAAAATCGAAGTCTGTGCCAAAACATGTATAGGTATTATGTGATCCTTACTAGCGGTAAGCAAGGGAGATGTGGCATGAAGTGATTTCCAGTAGTTGGTGTCATAACCAGTTTACTTCTCCTCAAGTTATGATTGCCACTCCTATAGAAACTTGCTCTTAGGCAGCTACTTGGAACATGGAATCAGAAAATGCCTTATAAAAGGAAGGTGTGATTCTTTCTGAAAGCCCAAAATGGCAATCTCTGCCAACATTTGTTTAGTTATTATGTGATCCTTACTAGCTGGAAAGGAGGGAGATGTGGTATGAAGGTATTTCCAGGAGGTGGTGTCATACCCATTTTGGCTTGGCTGTAGGTCTGATTGCCATTCCCATACCACCTTGTTGCTTCACAGAGACTTGAAACTTGGAAACAGAAATTGCCTCCTCAAAGGAACATGTGATTCACTCTGAGTACAAAATGGGAATTTGTTCCAAAACATGTTTTGCTATGAAGTGATCCACACTAGTGAGATAAAGGGAGATGGTTCATGAAGTTATTTCCAGGAAAGTGTGCTATACATGGTTTGGCTCAGCTACACAGTGGATTGCCTGTCCTATACAAACTTAGTCCCAGACATGCACTGACAAGCTCACATCAGAACATTGCCTTCTGAAAGGCACGTGTGAATCTTTTTCAAGGGCCGTAACTGGTATCATGTTCTAAATCTGGTTTAGGTGAGATCCATATGAGATGGAATGGAGAGAGGTCAGACACAATGTAATTTCCAAGAATCGATGTCATACCCAGATTAGCTCAGCTCTAGGTATGTTTGTCACTCCTATAGAAAGTTGACGTTAGACAGATACTTGGAACATGGAATCAGAAAGTGCCTTGAAGGAAGGTGTGATTCATTTTGAAGGCCCAAAATGGGAATCAGTGCCAAGATTTGTTTACTTATTATGTGATCCTTACTAGCTGGGGGGAAGCGAGATGGGACATGAAGTAAATTTGAGGAATGAGTGCTGTACATGGTTTGGCTCAGCTCCACTCTGGATTGCTAATGCTGTACAAACCTGTTGCTAAACCTCCTTGAGAAGAGGGTATCAGAACACTGCCTTCTCAACGGCATGAGAGAATCCTTCTCAAGGCTCCTAAATGGCATCATGTTCTAAAACTGGATGAGATGTGTGATCCTTATGAAATGGACAGGAGGGGGTCAAACACAAAGTTTTTTCCAGGAATGGGTGTGATACCCAGTTTACTCAGCGCTAGGTATGATTGCCAGTCCTATGCAAAATTGTTGCTACACAGCAACTTGCAACTTGTGATCAGTAAGCGCTTCCTCAAAAGAACATGCAATTACTTCTCAAGGCCCCAAACAGATATCTGTGCAAAAACTTCTTTATGTATTATGTGATCCTTACTAGTTGGAATGAAGGGAGATGTGGCAAGAATTTATTTCCAGGAGTTTGTCATATCCAGTTTAACTTATCTCTAGGTATGATTGCCATTCCTATACAAACTTGTTGCTACACAGCGACCTGCAACATGGAATTAGAAAGTGCCTGCACAAAGGAACATGCAAATCCTTCTGAAGGCCCCAAATGGGAATCTGTTCCAAAACATGTTTTGATATTGTGTGATCCTCACAGGCTGGGTGGAATGGAGTTGGGGCATGAAGCCACTTACAGGAATGGGTGTTATATTCGGTTTAGCTCAGCGCCACTCTGGATTGCCAGTTCTATACAAACCTGTTGATAGACCTGCCCTGACAAGCTGGCGTCAGAACCCCGCCTTCTGAAAGGCATGTGAGATTCCTTCCCAACGGCCCTAAATGGCATCTTGTTCTTAACCTGGTTTAGGTGTGTGATACTTATGAGATGGAAAGAAGAGTGGTCAGGCACAAAGGAATTTCCAGGAATGGGTGTCATACACAGTTTATCTCAGCTCTAGTTGTGATTTCCACTCCTATAGAAACTTGTTGTTATACAGCTACTTGGAACGTGAAATCTGACATCGCCTACTCAAAGGAAGGTGTGATATATTCTGAAGGCACAAAATGGGAATCTCTGTCAAAACTTGTTTAGGAATTGTGTGATTCTTAGTAGATGGATGGAAGGGAGAAGGAGCATGAAGTTATTTATAGGACTTGGTGTCATACCCAGTTTAGCTCAGCTCTAGGTATCATTGCCAATACTAGAGATTCATCCTTTTAGACACTTACTTGGCACATGGAATCAGAAATTGCCTTCTCAAAGGAAGGTGTGATTCCTTCTGAAAGCCCAAATGGGAATCTGTACCAAAAGTTGTTTAGGTATTATGTGATCCTTACTATCAGGAAGTAAGGGAAATGGGGCATGAAGTTATTTCCAGGAGTTGGTGTCGTACCCAGTTTAACTCAGCTCTGGTGATCCTTGCCAGTCCCAAACAAACTTGGTATTAGACAGAAATTTGCAACTTGTAATAAGAAACTGCTTCCTCAAAGCAATGTGCTATTTCTTCTCAAGGCCCAAAAATAGGAATCTGTGCCAAACCATGTTTAGGTATTATGTGATCCTTACTAGCTGGAAGTAAGGAAGATGGGTCGTGAAGTTATTTCCAGGAGTTGGTAATATACTAAGTTTAGCTCAGCTCTGGATATCATTGCCAGTCCTATACGAACTTGTTGCTCGACAGCAACTTGCAACTTGGTATCAGAAAGTGCTTCCTCAAAGGAAGATGCAGGCTTCTCAAGAACCCAAACATTAATCTGTGCCAAAACTTCTTTAGGTATTATGTGATCCTTACTAGCTGAAAGTCAGGGATTTGTGGCATGAACATATTTTCAAGAATGGGTAATATTCATGGCTGGGCTCAGGTCCATTCAAGATTGGGAAGCACATACAAACTTGTTGCCTGACCTTCACTGAGAAGTCAGGATCAGATCACTGCCTTCTGAAAGGCATGTGAGATTCCTTCTCAATGGCCATAAATATCATCATGTTCTAAACCTGGTTTAGGTGTTAGATCCTTACTAGCGGAATGTAAGAGAGATGGGGCCTGAAGTTATTTCCAGGAACGGGTGTCATAAGCAGTTTAGCTCAGCTCTGGAAATCATTGCCAGACCTATACAAACTTGTTGCTAGACAGCAACTTACAGTGCAGAATCAGAAAGTGCTTCCTGAAAGGAACGTGTAAGTTCTTCTCAAGGCACCAAACATTAATCTGTGCCAAAACTTGTTTAGGTATTATGTGAACGTTACTACCTGGAATTAAGGGAGATGGGGCATGAGTTTATTATCAGGAATGGGTAATATTCATGGTTTGGCTCACCTCCACTCTGGATTGCCAATCTTATACAAATATGTTGCCAGACCCTCGCTGAGGAGCCAGGATCAGAACACTGCCTTCTGAAAGGCATGTGAAATTCCTTCTAAACGGCTGTAAATTTCATCATTTTCTAAATCTGGTTTAGATGTGAGAACCTTAACAGCTGGAGATAAGGTAGATGGAGCATGATGTTATTTCCAGGAACGGGTGTCATACCCTGTTCTCTCAGCTCTGGGAATCATGCCAGTCCTATAGAAACATGTTGCAAGACAGCAACTTGCAACTTGCAATCAGAAAGTGTTATCTCAAAGAAATCTGCTATTTCTTCTCAAGGCCCCAAAATGGGAATCTGTGCCAACACATGTTTAGGCTTTTTGTGATCCTTACTAGCTGGAAGTAAGGGAGATAGAGCATGAAGTTATTTCCAGGAATGGGTGTCATACCCACTTTAGCTCAGCTCAAGTATTCATTGCCACTATTATACAAACTTGATGCAACACAGCAACTTGCAACTTGGAATCAGAAAGTGCTTCCTCAAAGGAACATGCAATTTCTTCTCAAGGCCCTAAACATTAATCTGTGCCAAAGCGTCTTTAGGTATTATCTGATCCTTACTAGCTGGAAGAAAGAGAGATGGGACATGAAGTTATTTTAAGGAATAGGTAATATTCATACTTTGTCTTAGCTCCAATCTGGATTGACAATCATACAAACCTGTTGCCAGACCTGCCCTGAGAAGCCAGGATCAGAACACTGACTTGTGTAAGACATGTGAGATACCTGCTCAACCTCCGTAGATATCATCATGTTCGAAACCTGGTTTAGGTTTGAGATCCTTACTAGCTGGAAGTAAAGGAGATAGGACATGAATTTATTTCAAAGAATGGTTGTCATAACCATTTTCGCTCAGTTATGGGAATCAGAGCCAGTCCTATACAAAGTTTTTGATTACAGCAGCTTGCACCTTGGATTCAGAAAGTGCTTCTTCAATGGAACGTGAAATTTCTTCTCAAAGCCCTAATCATTAATCTGTCCCAAAACTTGGTTAGGTATTATGTGATCCTTGCTAGCTGGAAGTAAGGGACGTGGGACATGAAGATATTTCCAGGAATGGTGTCATACCCAGTTTAGCTCAGCTCTGGGAATCATTGCCTGTCCTATACAAACTTTTTCCTAGACAGCAACTTGCAACTTGGAAACAGAAAGTGCTTCCTCAAAGGAACTTGCAATTTCTTCTCAAGGCCACAAACAGTAATCTGTGCAAAACTTCTATAGATATTTATTGATCCTTACTATCTTGAAGTAAATAGAGATGGGGAATGAAGTTATTTTCAGGAATGGGTAATATTCATGGTTTGGCTCAGCTCCACTCTGGATTGCCAATCCTTTACACACCTGTGGTCACACCTGCCCTGAGTTGCCAGGATCAGAACACTGCCTTCTTCAAGGCATTTGTGATTCCTTCTCAACGGCCGTCAATATCATCATGTTCTAAACCTGGTTTAGGTGTGTGATCCTACTAGATGCAAAGGAGAGACATCAGACAGAAAGTTATTTCCAGGAATTGTTGTCATACCCAGCGCAGCTCAGCTCTAGTTATGTTTACTCGTCCTATAGAAACTTCTTTCTAGACACCGACTAGGATCTTGGAAACAGAATTTGCCTTATCAAAGGAACATGAGATTACTTGTGAAGGAGCAAAACGGGAATGTGTGCCAAAACTTGTCTAGTTATTATGTGATCCTATCTAGCTGGATTAATGGAGATGGGGCATGAAGTTATTTCCAGGAATGGGTGTTATACATGGTTTCACTCACTGCATTCTGGATTGCCAGTCTTATACAAACCTAGTGAAAGAAATGCACTGACATGCCGGTATCAGAACAATGACTTCAGAAAGGCATGAGAGAATACTCTCAACGGCTGTAAATGACATCATGTTCTAAACCTGGTGTAGGTGTGTGCTCCTTACAAGATGGTAGGGAGAGGAATCAAGCACAAACCTTTTTCCAGGAATGGGTGCTTTACCCAGTTTAACATAGTGATAGGTATGATTGCCAGTGGTATAAAAAATTGTTCTAGACAGCAACTTGCAACTTGGAATAAGAAACTGCTTCCTGTAAGGAACGTGCGGTCTCTTATCAAGGTACAAATATGGGATTCAGTGTACAAAATTGTTTAGGTTTAATGTGACACTTACTAACTTTAAGTAAAGTAGTCTGGCATGAAGTTATTTCCAGGAGTTGGTGTTATACCCAGTTCAGCTCAGCTTTGGGGATCATTGTCACTTCTATATAATCTTGTTGCTAGACAGCAACTTGCAACTTGGAATCAGAAAGTGCTTCCTCAAAGGAACATGCAATTTCTTCTCAAGGCCCCAAACATTAATCTATGCCAAAGTTCTGTAGGTATTATGTGATTCTTACTAGCTGGAAGTAAGGGAGCAGGGGCATGAAGATATATAAAGATGTTGGTGTCATACCCAGTTTAGCTCACCTCAGGGAATCATTGCCAGTCTTATGCAAACTTATTACTAGACAGCAACTTGCAACTTATAATAAGAAATCGCCTCCTCAAACCAACGTGCTATTTCTTCTCAAGTACCCAATATGGGAATCTGTGCCAAAACTTGTTTAGGTATTATATGGTCATTACTAGGTGGAAGTAAGGAAGCTGGGGCATGAAGTTATTTATAGGAATGGGTAATAGTCATTGTTTGGCTCAGCTACACTCTGGATTGCCAATCCTATACAAAACTGTTAGCAGACATGCCCTGAGAATCCAGGATCAGAACACTGCCTTCTGAAAGGCAGGTAAGATTCCTTCTCAATGACCGTAAATATCATCATGTTCTAAACATGGTTTAGGTGTGAGTTCCTTGCTAGCTGAAAGTAAGGGAGATGGGGCATGAAGTTATTTCCAGGAATGTGTGTCAGACCCAGTTTAGCTCAGCTCTGGATATCAATGCCAGTCCTATAAATACCTGTTGCTAGACAACAACTTGCAACTTGGAATAATAAATTGACTCCTCTAAGGATGTTGCAATTTCTTCTCAAGTCCCCAAACATTAATCTATGCCAAAACTCCTTTACATATTATGTGATCCTTAATAGCTTGCAGTGAGGGAGATGTGACATGAAGTTATTTTCAGGAATGGTCAATATTCATGGTTTGGCTCATCTCCACTCTGGATTGCCAATCATATGTAAACCTGTTGCCAGACCTGCCTTGATAAGCCTGGATCAGAACACTGCCTTCTGAAAGGCGTGTGTGATCCCTTAGCAATGGCCGTAAATATCATCATACTCTAAACCTGGTTTAGGTGTATGATCCTTACTAGATGAAAGTAAGGGAGATGGTGCATGATGTTATTTCCAGGAATGTGTGTCATACCAAGTTTAGCTCAGCTCTGGGAATGATTTCATGTCTATAAAAACTTGATGCTAGACTGCAACTTGCAACTTGGAATCAGAAAGTGCTTCCTCCAAGTAACGTGCAATTTCATCTCAAGGCCCTAATCATTAATCCCTGCCAAAACATCTCTAAGTATTATCTGAAAATTCCTAGCTGGAATGAATGGAGATGGGGCATGAAGTTATTACACGGAGTTGGTGTCATACCCAGGTTAGCTCAGCTCTGGGAATCATTGTCAGTCCTATACAAACTTGTTGCTAGAGAGCAACTTGCAACTTGGAATCAGAAAGAGCTTCTCTCAAAGGAATGCACAATTTCTTCTCAAGGCCCCAAACATTAATCTGTGCCAAAACTTGTTTAGATATTTTGTGATCCCTACTAACTGGAAGTAAGGGAGATGTGGCATGAAGTTATTTCCAGGAATAGATGTCATACCCAGTTTAGCTCAGATCTGTTAATCATCGCCAGTCCTATGCAAACTTGTTACTAGACAGCAACTTGCGTCTTATAATAAGAAAGTGCTTCCTGAAAGCAACGTGTTATTTGTTCTCAAGTCCCTAATATTTGCACCTGTGCCAAAACTTGTTGAGGTACCATGAGATCATTAATAGCTCAAAGTAAAGGAGATGGGGCTTGAAATTATTTTCAGTAATGCGTAATATTCATGGTTTGGCTCAACTCCATTCTGGATTACCAATCGTATACAAACCTGTTGCCAGACCTGCCCTGAGAAGACAGCATCAGAACATGGCCTTCCTAAAGGCATGTGTGATTTCTTCTCAATGGCCTTAAATATCATCATGCTCTAAACCTTGTTTTGGTATGATATCTTTGCTTTTTGTAAGTAAGGGAGATGGCGCATGAAGTTATTTCCAGGAATGGGTGTCATACCCCTTTCGCTCAGCTCTGGGAATCATTGGTAGTCCTATTGAAACGTTCCTACACAGCAACTTGCAGCTTGGATTCAGAAAGTGCTTCCTCAAACAATCGTGCACTTTCTTCTCATGGCTTCAAACGTTAATCTGTGCCAAACTTGTTTAGGTATTTTGTGATCTTTACTATCTGGAAGTAAGGGAGATCGAGCATGGAATTATTTCCAAGAGTTGGGGTCATATCCAGTTTAGTTCGGCTCTCGGAATCATTGCCAGACCTATGCAAACTTGTTTCTAGACAGCAATTTGCAACTATTACTAAGAAATTGCTTCTTCAAAGCAACGTGCTACTTCTTTCAAGGCCCCAAAATGAGAATATTTCACAAAACATGTTTAGGTATTTTGTGATCCTAACTAGATGGAAGTAAGGGAGATGGGGCTTGAAGTTATTTTCAGGAATTTGTGTTACACGTGGTTTGGCTCAGCTCTACTCTGGAATGTCAAGACTATACAACCCTCTTGCCAGACCTGTCCTGAGAAGCCTGGATGAGAACACTGCCTTCTGAAAGACATGTGAGATTCCTTCTCAATGGCCATAAATATCATCATGTTCTAAACCTGGTTTAGGTGTGTGATCCTACTAGATGGAAGGGAGAGACATCAGGCACAATGTTATTTCCAGGAATAGGTGTCATACTCAGATTAGCTCGCCTCTAGGTGTGATTGTCAGTCCTATAGAAACTTCTTTTCAGACACCGACTAGAAACTTGGAATCAGAAAGTGTCTTATCAAAGAAATGTGAGATTACTTGTGAACGTGCAAAATGGGAATCTGTGCAAAAACTTGTCTAGGTATAATGTGATCCAAACTAGCAGGATTAAGGGAGATGGGGCATGAAGTTATTTCCAAGAATGTGTGCTATACATGGATTCACTCACTCCACTAGTGATTGTCAGGCCTATACAAAGCTAATGAAAGGAAAGCACTGACTAGCCGGCATCCGAATAATGCCTTCTGAAAAGCATGAGAGAATCCTACTCAAGGGCTGTAAAAGTCATCATGTTCTAAACCTGGTTTAGGTGCGTGCTCCTTACAAGAGGGAAGGGAGAGGATAAGCCACAAAATTTTTTCTACAAATGGGAGTCATGCCCAGTTTAGCTCTGTGTGAGGTATGATTGTCAATGGTATACAAAATTGCTGCTAGACAGCAACTTGGATCTTGGAATTAGAAAGTGCTTCCTCAAAGGAATGTGAGATTGTCTATCAGGGCAACAATATTGGAATCTTTTCCAAAACTTGTTTAGTTATTATGTGATCCTTACTAGCTGGATGTAGGGGATATGAGGCATGAAGTTTTCCAGAAGTTGGTGTCACACACAGTTTAGCTCTGCTCTTGGAATCATTGCCAGTCCTATGCAAACTTGTTACTAGACTGCAACTTGCTACTAGTAATAAGAAAGTGCTTCCTCAAAGCAACGTGCTATTTCTTCTGAAGATCCCAATATGGGAATCTGTGCGAAAACTTGTTTAGGTGCTGAGTGATCCTTACTAGCTGGAACTAAGGGAGATGGGGCATGAAGTTATTTTCATGTGTGGGTAATATTCATGGTTTGGCTCAGCTCCACTGGACTACCAATCCTATACAAACCTGTTGGCAGACATGCCATAAGAAGCCAGGATCAGAACTCTGCCTTCTGAAGGGCATGTGAGATTCCTTCTCAATGGCTGTAAATATCATCATGTTCTAAACCTGAGTAGGTGTGAGATCCTTACTAGCTTAAAGTAAGGGAGATGGGGCATGAAGTACTTTCCAGGAATGGGTGTCATACCCAGTTAGCTCAGATCTGGGAATCATTGCCAGTCCTATGCAAACTTGTTGCTAGACAGCTAATTGAAGTTGGAATCATAAAGTGCTTCCTCAAAGGAATGTGCAATTTCTTCTCAAGACCCCAAACATTAATCCGTGCCAAAATTTCTTTAGGTATTTTGTCATCCTAACTAGCTGCAACTAAGGGAGATGGGTCATGAAGTTATTTTCAGGAATGGGTAATATTCATGGTTAGGCTCAGCTCAACTCTGGATTGCCAATCCTATGCAAACCTGGGGCCAGAATTGCCCTGAGAAGCCCGGGTCAGAACACTGCCTTCTGAAAGGCATGTGAGAATCCTTGTCAATGGCCGTAAATATCATCATGATCTAAACTGGTTTTATGTGTGTGATCCTTAATGGCTGAAAGCAAGGGAGATGGGGAATGAATTTATTTCCAGGAATGGGTGTCATACCCAGTTCAGCTCAGCTCTGGGAATCATTGTCAGTCCTATACAAACTTGTTGCTAGACAGCCACTTGCAAACTGTAATCAGATGCAACTTGGAATAAGAAAGAGTCTCCTCAAAGGAAGATGCAATCTCTTCTCAAGGCCCCAAACAGAAATCTGTGCCAAAACTTCCTTAGGGATTATGTGATCCTTATCACCAGGAAGGAAGGGGAAAGTGGCATGAAGTTACTTCCAGGAATTGGTGTCATACCTAGTTTAGGTCAGTTGTGTGAATCATTATAAGTCCTATACAAACTTGTTCCTAGACATCAACCTGAAATGTCGAATCAGAATATGCTTCCTCAATGGAATGTGCTATTTATTCTCAAGTCACAAAATAGTAATCTGTGCCAAAACTTGTTTAGGATTCATGTGATCCTTACTAACTGGAAGTAAGGACGAAGGGGCATGAAGTTATTTCCAGGATTTGGTGTCATACCCAGTTTAGCTCAGCTCTTGGAATCACTACCAGTACTTTACAAACTTGTTGTTAGACAGCAACATGCAACTTGGAATCAGATGCAACTTTGAATCAGAAAGTACTTCCTCAAAGGAACATAATATTTCTTCTCAACTCCCCAAAATGGGAATCTTTGCCATGTCTTGTTAGGGAATTATGTGATCCTTACTAGCTGGAAGTAAGTGAGATGTGGCATGAAGTTATTTACGGGATTTGGTGTCATACGCAGTTTAGCTCACATTGGAAATCATTGCCAGTCCTATAAAAACATGCTGCTAGACAGCAACTTGCAGCATGGAATTATAAATTGCTTCATGAAAGAAACGTGTAATCACTTCTCAAGGCCCAAAACATTAATCTGTGCCAAAACATCTTTAGGTATTATGTCATACTTACTATCTGGAACAAAGGGTGTTGGGGCATGAAGTTATTTTCAGCAGTTGGTTTCAAACACAGTTTAGCTCAGCTGTAGGAATCACTGCCAGACCTATACAAACTTGTTGCTTGACAGCAACTTGCATCTTGGAATCAGAAAGTGCTTCTCTCAAAGGAATGTGCAATTTCTTCTCAAGGCCCCAAACATATATCTGTTCAAAAACTGGTTCAGGTGTTATGTGATCCTTACTAGCTGGATGTTAGGGAGAAGTGGCATTAAGTTATTTCCAGGAGTTGATGTAATACCCAGTTTAGCTGAGTTCTGGGAATCATTGCCAGTCCTATACAAAATTGCTGCTAGACAGGAACTAGCAATTTGGAATCAGTTGCAACGTGGAATCAAATAGTCCTTCCTCAGACAAACATGCTATTTCTTCTAAAGGCCCCAAAATTGCAATCTGTGTCAAAACTTGTTTAGGTTTTATGTGGTCGATACTAGCTGGAAGTAAGGGAGAAGAGGCATGAAGTTATATAAATGAGTTGGTGCCATACCTAGTTTATCTCGGCTCTGGAAATCATTGCCAGTCCTATGAAAACTTGTTGCTAGACAGCAAATTGCTACTTGGAATCAGAAAGTGATTCCTGAAAGGAATGTGCAGTTTCTTCTCAAAGCTCCAAAGAGAATTATGTGCCTAAACTTCCTTAGGTATTATGTGATCCTTACTAACTGGAAGTAAGGGAGATGGGGCATGAAGTTATTTCCAGGAATGGGTGTCATTCTCAGATTTGCTCAGCTCTGGAAATCTTTGACTGTCCTATACAAAGGATGCTAGACAGCGTCTTGCAACTTATAATCTGAAAGTGCTTCCTCAATGGAATGTGCTATTTCTTCTCAAGTACCCAACATGGGAATCTGTGCCAAAACTTGTTTAGGTATTATTTAATGCTTACTAGTTGGAAGTAAGAGAGATGGGGCATGAAGTTATTTTCTGGAATGGATAATATCGATGCTTTGTCCTAGCTCGACTCTTGATTGCCAATCCTATACAAACCTGTGGCCAGACCTACCCTGAGAATCCAGGATCAGAACACTGCCTTCAGATGGGCATGTGACATTCCTTCTCAACAGCCGTAAATATCATCATGTACTAAACCTGGTTTAGATGTGAGATCCTTACTATCTCAAATTAAGAGAGATGGGGCATGAAGTTATTTCTAGGAATCTGTGTCATACCCAGTTTAGCTCAGTTCTAGGAATCATTGCCAGTCATATACAAACGTTCCTAGACAGCAACTTGCAACTTGGAATCAGCAAGTGCTTCCTCAAAGGTTTGTGCAATTTCTTCTCAAGGCCCTAATATGAGAATCTGTACCAAAACTTGTTTAGGTATTATGTGATCCTTACTAGCTGGGACTAAGTGTGCTGGGGCACGAAGTTGTTTCCAGGAGTTTGTGTCATACCCAGTTTAGTTCAGCTCTGGGAATCATTGCCAGTCTTATACAAGCTGGTTGCTAGAGAGCAACATGCAACTTGGAATCAGAAATCGGTTCCTCAAATGAACGTGCAATTTATTCGCAGGGCCCCAAAATAGGAATCTGTGCCAAAACTTGTTTAGTCATTATGTTATCCTTACTACCTGGAAGTAAGGGAGCTGTGGCATCAAGTTATGTCAGGAGTTGGTGTCATAACCGGTTTTGCTCAGCTCTGGAAGTCATTGCCAGTCCTACGCAAACTTGTTGCTAGACAGCAACTTGCAACTAGGATTCAGAAAGTGCTTCATCAAAGGAAAGGGTAATTACTTCACAAGGCCCAAAACATTATTTTGTGCGAAAACTTGTTTAGGTAATATGTGATCCTTACTCGCTGGAAGTAAGGGAAATGGATTATGAAGTTTTTTACAGGAATTGGTGTCATAACCAGTTTAGCTCAGGTCTGGGAATCCTTGCCACTCTCATACAAACTTGTGAGAAAGCAACTTGCAACATGTAATGAGAAAGTGCCACGTGGTATTTCTTCTCAAGTCCCCAAAATGTGAATCTGTGCCAAAACTTGTTTAGGTATTATGTGATGCTTACTAGTGGGAATAAAGGGAGATAGGGCATGAAGTTGTTTCTAGGAGCTGGTGTCATACCCAGATTAGCTCAGCCATATGATTCCTTACCAGTCCTATACGGACATTCCCAGACAGCAACTTTCAACTTGTAATCAGAAAGTGTTTCCTCAAAGGATAGTTCAAATTCTTATCAAGACCCCAAATATTAATCTGTGCCAAAACATGTTTAGGTCTTATGTGACCGTTACTAGCTGGAAGTAAGGTAAATGGGGCATGAAATTATTTCCAGGAGTTGGTGTCATACCCAGTTTAGCTCAGTTCTGGGATCTTTGTCAGTCCTATGCAAACTTATTGCTAGACAGCAACATGCAAGGTGTAATAGGAAACTGCTTCCTCAAAGCAACGTGCAATTTCTTCTCAAGTCTCGAAACATTAATCTGTGCCAAAACTTCTTTAGGTAATATGTGTTCCTTACATGCTGGAACTAAGGGAGATGGGGAATGAAGTTATATCCAGGAGTTGGTGTCATACCCAGTTTAGCTCAGCTCAGGAGATCATTGTCAGTCCTATGCAAACTAATTGGTACAGAGCAACTAGCAATATGGACTCAGACATTGCTTCCTCAAAGGAAGGTGCAATTTCATCTCAAGGCCCCAGCATTAATCGGAGCCCAAACTACTTTAGGTTTTATTTGTTCCTTACTATCTGGAAGTAAGGGATATGGAGCATGAAATTATTTCCAGGAGTTGGTGTCATTACCAGTTTAGCTCATCTCTGGGAATCATTCTCAGTCCTATGCAAACTTTTTTCTAGACAGCCACTTGCAGCTTGTAATCGGAAAATGATTCCTCAAAGGAACATACAATTTCTTCTCAAGGCCCCAAAATCTGTGCAAAAACTTGCTTAGGAATTATCTGATCCTTACTAGCTGAAAGTAAGTGTGATGGGGCATGAAGTTATTTCCAGGAATGGGAGTTATTCCCAGTTTAGCTCAGCTCTGGGAATCTTAGCCCATCTTTAGCAATGATTTCCAGAGCTGAGTTACACTGGGTATGACACCAACTACTAGAAATAACTTCATGCCCCATCTGCCTTACTTCCAGATAGTAAGGATCACAAAATACCTAAAAAAGTTTTGTCATAGAATAATGTTTTGGCATTGAGAAGAAATTGCACGTTCCTTTGAGGAATTACTTTCTGATTCTAATTTTCAAGTTGCTGTCTAGCAAGAAGTTT
This sequence comes from Rhinoceros unicornis, assembly GCA_028646465.1. Taxonomy (NCBI): domain Eukaryota; kingdom Metazoa; phylum Chordata; class Mammalia; order Perissodactyla; family Rhinocerotidae; genus Rhinoceros; species Rhinoceros unicornis. The sequence continues at coordinate 35,036 of JAQQSS010001173.1, read as the reverse complement.
GCATAGGACCAGCAATGATGCCCAGATCGGAGCTAAACTGGGTATGACACCAACTCCTGGAAATAACTTCATGCCACATCTCTCTTGCTTCTAGCTAGTGAGGATCACCTAATAGATAAAGAAGTGTTGGCACAGATTCCCATTTTGGGGCCTTGAAAATAAATTGCACGTTACTTGAGGAAGCACTTTCTGGTTCCAAGTTGCAAGTTGCAGTGTAAGAATAAGTTTGTACTGGACAGGAAATGATTCCCAGAGCTGAGCTAAACTGGGTATGGCAACAATTCATGGAAATAACTTCATGTCCCATTTCCCTTACTTCTACCTAGTAAGGATCACATAATAGCAAAACAAGTTTTGGCAAGATTCCCTTATTTAGGCATTTAGAAGAAATAGCACGTTGCTTTGAGGAAGCAATTTCTTATTACAAGTTGCAAAATGCTGTCTAGTAAAGAGTTCTCTTAGGTTGGCAATGATTCCCTGAGCTGAGCTAAACTGGTTATGACAGCAACTTCTGAAAATAACTTCATGCAACATCTCCCTTACTTCCAACTAGTAATGATCACAAAATACCTAAAGAAGTTTTGGCATCGATTAATGATTGGGGACTTTAGATGAAATTGCAAGTTCCTTTGAGGAAGCAATTTCTGATTTCCTGTTGCAAGTTGCTGTCTAGCAATATGTTTGTCTACAACAGGCAATGATTCGCAGAGGTGAGATAAACTAGGGATGACACCAACTCCTGGAAATAACTTCATGCCCAATCTCCCGTACTTACCGCTAGTAAGGATCACATAATTCTAATCAAATTTTGACATAAATTTCCTTATTGGGCAGTAGAAAAGAAATACCACTTTGCTTTGGGGAAAAAATTTCTCATTTCCAGTTGCAAATTGTTGTCTAGTAACTAGTTTGCACGGTACTGGCAATGATTCAAACAGCTGAGGTAACTGGGAATGACACCAACTCCTGGAAATAACTTCATGTCTTATCTCCCTTACTTTGAGCTAGAAAGGATCTCACACCTAAACCAGGTTTAAAACAAAATGATATTTAAGGCCATTGAGAAGGAATCTCACATGACTTTCAGAAGGTAGTGTTCTGATCCTGGCTTCTCAGGGTAGGTCTGGCAACAGGTTTGTATTGGGTTGGCTATCCAGAGTGGATCCAAGCCAAAATATGAATATTACCCATTCCTGAAAATAACTTCATGCCTCATCGCCCTTACTCCCAGATAGATAGTATCAAAATATACCTAAAGATGTTTTGGCACAGATTAATGTTTGGGGAATTGAGAAGGGATTGCATGTTCCTTTGCGGAAGCACTTTCTCATATGAAGTTGCAAGTTGCTGTCTTTTAACAAGTTTGTGTAGGACTGGCAATGAATCCCAGATTTGAGCTAAACTGGGTATGATGCCAACTCCTGGAAAAAACTTCATGACACATCTTCCTTACTTCCAGCTATTAAGGATCACATAATACATAAGCCAGTTTTGGCACAGATTCCCATTTTGGGGCCTTGAGAATAAATAGTTCGTTGTGTATAGAAAGTACTTATTACAAGTTGCCCGTTCTGTCTGACAAAAGTTTGTATGGGACTGACAAGTATACCCAGAGCTGAGCTAAACTGGGTACAACACCAACTCCTAGCAATAACTTGATACCCTGTATCCCTTAGTTCCAGGTAGTAAGATTCACATAATACCTAAATAAAATTTGGCACAGATTGTTTGAGGCCTTGAGAAGAAACAGCATGTATATTTGAGGAAACACTTTCTCATACCAAGTTGCAAGTTGCTGTCTAGAAACAAGTTTGTATGGTTTCTGCAAGGATTCCCAGAGCTGAGCAAAACTTTGTACGACTCCAACTCCTGGATGTAGCTTCATACCCCATCTCCCTTATTTGCACCTAGTAAGGATCACATTATACCTAAACAACTGTTGGCACATATTAATGTTTGGGGCCGGGAGAATAAATTTCGTGTTCCTTTAAGGAAGCACTTTCTGATTCCAAGATGCAAGTTGCTGTTTAACAATAACTTTGCATAGGACTGGCAATGCTTCCCAGAGCTGAGCTAAACTGGGTATGACATCAACTCCTGCAAATAACTTCATGTCCCATCTCCTTTGCTTTCAGTTTCTAAGGATCTAACACATAAAACAGGTTAGATCATGATAATATTTATGGCCATTGAGAAGGAATCTCACATGCTTATCAGAAGGCACTGTTCTGATCCTGGTTTATCAGGGCCGGACTGGCAACAGGTTTGTATAGGACTGGCAATCCAGAGTGGAGCTGAGCCAGTGCATGAATATTAAACAATCCAGAAAATAAATTCATGCCCCACCTCCCTTACTTTCATCAGGTAAGGTTGACTTAATACCTAAAGATGTTTTGGCAAAGATTAATGTATGGTGCCTTGAGAAGAAATTGCACGTTCCTTTGAGGAAGAACTTTCTCATTCCAAGATGCAATAGCTGTCTAGCAACAAGTTTATATAGGTTTAGCAATGATTCCCAGAGCTGATCTAAACTGGGTATGACACCAACTTCTGGATATATCTTCATGCGCCATCTCACTTACTTCCGGGTAGTAAGGATCACATAATACCTAAACAAGTTTTGGCACAGTTTCTCATTTTGGGGCCTTGAGAATAAATAGCACATTTCTTTGAGGAAATACTTTCTTACTACAATTTGCAAGTTGCTGTCCAACAACAAGTTTGCATAAGACTGGCAATGATTCCCGAAGCTGAGCTAAAGTGGTTATGACACCACATCCTGGAAATAACTTCATACCCCATCTCCCTTACCTCCACGTAGTAGGAATCACGTAATACCTAAACAAGTTTTGGCACAGAATAAGGTTTGGGTCCTTGAGAAGAAACTGCATGTTCTTTTGAGGAAGCACTTTCGGATTCCAAGTTATAAGATGTTATCTAGCAACAAGTTTGTATAGGACTGGCAATGATCCCCAGAGCTGAGCTAATCTGGGTATGACATCAACTGCTGGAAGGAATCTCATGAACCAACTCCCTTACTTGCAGCTAGTAAGGATCACATAATACATAAAGAAATTTTGAAACAGATTAATTTTACAGGCCTTGAGATGAAATTGCACATTCCTTTAAGGAAGCACTTTCTGATTTCTTGTTGCAAGTTGCTGTCTAACAACAAGTTTGTATATAACGGGCAATGATACCCAGATGTGAGCTAAAATGGGTATGAAACCAACTCCTGGAAATATCTTCATGTCCCATCTCCCTTACTTCGAGCTAGTAAGGATCTCATAGTGCCTAAACAAATTTTGGCACAGATTAATATTTGGAGCCTTGAGAAGAAATTTTACGTACTTTTGAGGAAGTACTTTGTGATTCCAAAATGCAAGTTGCTGTCTAGCAACAATTTTGTATAGGACTGGCAATGATTTCCAGCGCTGAACAAAACTGGATGTGACACCCATTCCTGGAATTAACTTCATGACCCATCTCCCTTACTTTCAGCTAATAAGGATCTCACATCTCAAGAAGGTTTAGAACATGATGATATTTACGGCCATTGAGAAGGAATCACACATACCTTTCAGAAGGCAGTGTTGTGATCCTATATTCTCAGGGCCAGTGTGGAAAAATGTTGTTATATTATTGACAATCCAGAGTGGAGCTTAGCCAAACCATTCATAGTACTTATTACTGAAAATAACGTCATGTCCCGTCTCCTTTACTTCACGCTAGGAAGGATCATAAAATATCTAAAGCAGTTTTGGCACACATTAAAGTTTGGAACCTAGAGAGGAAATTGCACATTTCTTTGAGGAAGCACATTCTCATTAATAGATGAGAGTGTTTGTCTTGCAACAAGTTTCTATAGGACAGGCAATGATTCCGAGAGTTGAGCTAAACTGGGTATGACACCCACTCCTAGAAACAACTTCCTGCCCCATCTACCTTACTTCCAGCTAGTAAGGATCTCATAATACCTAAACAATTTTGGCATAGATTCCCATTTTGGGTCTTTGAGAAGAATTGCACGTTGCCTTGAGGAAGCACTTTCTTATTACAGGTTGCTAGCTGCTGTCTAACAACAAGTTTCTATGGGACTGGCAAGTATTTCCAGAGCTGAGCTAAACTGGGTGTGACACCACCTCAGGGAAATAACTTCATGCACCATCTCCCTTAATTCCTGCAAGTAAGGATCACATAATACATAAAGACGATTTGGCACAGATTAATGTTTAGGGCATTGAGAAGTAAATTTACGTTTATTTTAGGAAGCACTTTCTGACTCCAAGTTGCAAGTAGCTGTCTAGCAACGTTTGTATAGGAGTGGCAATGATTCCTCAAGCTGAGCTAAACTCAGTATTACACCAAGTCCTGAAAATAACTTCACGCCCCATCTCTGTTACTTCCAGCTAGTAAGGATCACATAACTCCAAAAGTAGATTTGGCACAGATTCCCATTTTGGGGCATTGAGAAGAAATGGCACGTTCCTTTGAGGAAGCACTTTCTGATTCCAAGTTGCAATTTTCTTTCTAGCAATAAGTTTGTATAGGACTGGCAATGATTCCCAAAGCTGAGCTAAACTGTGTATGACACCAACTCCTGGAAAAATCTTCATGTCACATCTCCCTTACATGCAGCTAGAAAGAATCACATAATACCTAAAGATATTTTGGCACAGATTCCATTATTCGGGTCTTGAGAAGAAATAGCACATTGCTTTGAAGATGGAATTTCTTATTACAAGTTGCAAGTAGCTGACTAGTAACTACTTTGCATAACATTGGCAATGATTCCCACACCTCAGCTAAACTGGATATGACACCAACCCCTTGGAAATAACTAGATGCCAAAACTCGCTTACTTTCAGCTAGTAAGGTTCACATAATACCTAAAGAAGTTTTGGCACAGATTAATGTTTCGGACCTTAAGAAGAAATTGCACATTCCTTTGAGGAAGCACTTTCTGATTCAAACTTGCATGTTGCTGTCTAGCATCAAGTTTCTACGTGACTGGCAATGAATTCCAGAGCTAAGCAAAATGGCCCATGACACCAACTCCTGGAAATCACTTCATGGACCATCTCTGTTATTTCCAGCTGGTAAGGATCACAAAGAACCTAAACAAGATTTGGCAAAGAGTCTCATTTTTGGGTCTTGTGAAGAAATAGCACGTTTCTTTGAGGAACCACTTTCTTATTACAAGTTGTAAGTTGCTGTCGAGCAACAAGATTGTATAGGACAGGCAATGAACCCAGAGCTAAGCTAAAGAGGTTATGACACCCATTCCTGGAAATAAATTCATGCCCCATCTCCCTTACTTTCTGCTAGTAAGGTTCTCACACCTAAACTAGGTTTAGAACATGATGATATTTACGAATCATGAGAAGGAGTCTCACTTGCCTTTCTGAAAGCAGTGTTCTGATCCTCACTTTTCAGGCCAGGTCTAGCAACAGGTTTGTTTAGGATTGGCAATCCAGAGTAAAGCTGCACGAAACCGTGAATAATACCCATTCTTGAAAATATTTTCATGGTCCATCTCCCTAACTTCGAGCAAGTAAGAATCACATAATAACTAAAGAAGTTTCAAACAGAGTCCCATTTTGGGACATTGAGAAGAAATGGCACATTCCTTTAAGGAAGCACTTTCTCATTCCAAGTTGCAAGTCGCTGTCTAGCAACAAGTTTGCATAGGAATGGCAATAATTCCTAAGCTGAGCAAAACTGAGTTTGACAGCAATTCCAGGATATAACTTCATGCCCCATCTTCCTTACTTCCAGCTAGTAAGGGTCACATATTACCTAAACAAGTTTTGGCACATATTAATTAATGGGACCCTGAGTAGAATGTGCACGTTCCCTTGAGGAAGCTCTTTTTGATTCCAAGTTTCATGTTGCTGTCTAGCAACAAGTTTGTATAGGACTAGCAATATTTCTCAAAGCTGAGCTAAATTCTGTATGACACAAACTCCTGGATATAACTTCATGCCCCATCTCCCTTCCTTCCAGTTAGTAAGGATTACAAAATACCTAAACAAGTTGTGGCACAGATTTCCATTTTGGTCCTTGAGAGAAAATAGCACATTCCTTGGAGGAAGCACTTTCTGATTCTGAGTGGCAAGTTGATGTCTAGCAACAAGTTTGCATAAGACTGGCAATGATTCCCAAATCTAAGCTAAAATGAGTATGACACCAACTCCTGGAAATAACTTACTCCATGCACCATCTCCTTACTTCCAGCTAGTAAGGATCACATAATACCTAAACAAGTTTTGGCACAGATTAATGTTTGGGGCCTTGAGAAGAGTTTACACATTCCTATGAAGAAGCAGTTTCTGATTCCACATTACAAGTTGCTGTCCAGCAACAAGCTTCAATAGGAATGTCAATGATTCCTAGAGCTGAGCTAAACTGGGTAGTACACCCATTCCTGGAAATACCTTCAGGGCACATCTCTCTAACTTGAAGCTAGTAAGATTCTCACACCTAAACCAGGTTTAGAACATGATGATGTTTACGGCCATTGGAAGGAATCACACATGTCTCTCAGAAGGCAGAGTTCTATTCCTGGTTTCTCAGGAAAGGTCTGGCAACAGGTTTGTATATGATTGGCAATCCAGAGTTGAGCTGAACCAAATATGTATATTACACATTCCTGATAATAACTTCATACCACATCTCCATTAGTTCCAGCTAGTAAGGATCACATAAAAACTAAACAAGTTTTAGTCCAGTTTTCCTTTTGGGGGCCTTGAGAAGAAATTACAAGTTCCTTTGAGTAAGCATTTTCTGATTCCAAGCAGCAAGTTGCTGTCTAGCAACAAGCTTGTATAGCACTGTAAATGATTCCCAGAGCTGAGCTAAATTGGCTATGACCTCAACTGTTAGAAACAACATCATTCCCCATCTCACTTACTTCCAGCTAGTAAGGATCACATAATACCTAAACAAGTTTAGGCACAGATTAATATTTGGGGCCTTGAGAAGAAATTGGACCATCCTTTAGGAAGCACTTTCTGATTCCATGCTGCAAGTTGTTGTCTGGCAACAAGTTTGTATAAGACTGGCAATGATTTCCAGAGCTGAGCTAAACTGGGTATGACACCAACTACTGGAAACAGCTTCATTCCCCATCTCCCTGACTTCAAGCTTGTAAGGATCACATAATACCTAAATATATTTTGGCACAGATTCCCTTAGTGGGGCCATGAAAGGAAATAGCAAGTTGCTTTGAGGAAGCTCTTTCTTATTACAAGTTGCAAGTTGCTGTCTAGTAACAAGTTTGCTTAGCACTGGCAATGATTCTCAGAGCTGATCTAAACTGTGTATACCCTTCATGGTGCTCAGGGCAAGCTACCCCAGGAGACACCACTCTGGAATGCAGATTATTTTGAGCTGAAGACAATAAGGACTCAGAGTACTCAGGAAGTATATTTGAGTTTCCCCTCCCAAACTCCCAAAAGAATTTAAAACAAAAGATCTGTTTCAAGAAAGCGTTGTTATCATGATGGCTGTAAAGATAATGTAGGATAGAAGTTACAATAGGAAAGGCACCAAGCCTCTTTTATCAAAAACTCTATCTCTCCCTGACCACATTATCTATAGATGACCCTGAAAAGAACTGTCTTCCTGCCCTTGAAGTCAGAGACCACTACCCACCCCTAACATGCTCCTCGCCTTTAGCTGCAATACTTAAACAAGCAGCTTAGACAGAGGGACGAATTGCCCATTTCTGAGTTTCTCCCATGTATACACATTATTAAACTTGGTATTATTTTCTCCTGCTAACCTGTCTTGTTGATTATTTGGCCTTCCATAAGAACCATAAGGAAAAGGGCAGAGGGAGATTCTCCCTCTCCCCCAACAGTTTTGGCATAGTTGCCAGGAGCCAGAGTGGCTGGCAAGTTGCCTTCTCGGACTGGAAGACCTGCATTCTCCCTGGACTACTGCAGATGATGAGATACGGGAATGCCTGACGAAAGTCAGCAAAAGGTAAGACTTCTTACAACGTCAGCTTCCCGAAATCTCTATCTGCAGGGTCCGGTGGAAGGAAGTGGTGAGAATTTTTTCTCTTTCTAAATTCAGTTTGTCATGAGAAAATATTTAGGAAACTAGATTCTTGTGCTTTTAGTGACTGTTGGTTTAAATTTGGTAGAGTACTCTTGGTTTTGATCTTGATCCCTTTTCCTCCAAGAGTAGTCTCTGTCTTGTTCTGTGTCCTGAGAAATCTTGGCTTTGTGACCAATGAGAATATTCTCCTAGGTTTCCATCATACAGAAGGTGCATTCACCGGAGTGCACCTTGGTGGCCAGTCGAGTAGACTGGGGTTCCGAATTGTCTCTTTGTCCGGCTGTGCCAAGCTCTCAGGGGAGTTTGTCATAAAGGGCCCAGTACATAAGGGCTTTTGTCATCTTAAACTTTGTTGCTTGTTAGTGTTGGAAAAATCCCATTCCAGTATCACCTGCCTGGTGTCACAGATTAGCGTTTCTGTGAGTGGAGGCATCCCACTCTATTGTGGGAGACCGGGGACACCGTTTTCACTACACCATCCTTATTGCCTGTGCAACAAAGGTCTTTACTTTCTCTGAATAACTTTTGGAGTAAATTCTGTGGCTCATGGGGACTACATCATCTGCTCACTCACCTGGGATGCCTCTTGCACCCATGGTAAATATTTATTCTAAGTGTGGAAAGTTACCTCCGGGTCTTTCCTTAAAAAGGCTTATTGCATCGAGTCACGATTGGAATAAATATACAAATGAAGACTGTACTCGTCAATTGCGAGACGAGGGATCCTTTGAATTGGAAAAACTTCTAAATTGGGGAAAAATATTCTCTTGAGGGCTCTCACACAATTGTTTAATTGATACCAAAAAAAAAAATGGCCAAAGAAAGGAAGGGAAAAATTTGACTAGCCTTAAGACCTTGACTCAGGTTACAAGTGAATTGAGAACACGTAAAAGTGTAAATGTTAATAAGATTATAAAGGTTGGAATATTTGAGCTAAATTTACATAAAGAGGTTACATCAACTTTGCCTGAGTATGTTTTAAAATTTCTGACTGGGAATGCTTCCCTTGTCCAAAATTAGAAGACCAAGACCTATATATATATATATATATCTTTATGATAACTATGTTTAGAGGTCTAAGATGTGATGAAATTTACATGAAATTTTGTAGGAAAAAACTGATGTTATTTCTATTACAGAACTGGTTAACAAAAATAGTCATTTAAATGATGGTTAATTTTATCTGAAATCTTATGAAGTCTTGTAGGCAATCTAAATAATTACTGGGAATAAGTAACTAAATAGTTGTGAAAATGATGAACGTTGGATGAACTTTAAATAATAATTATGTGTTATGGTGGTTACAGCTTCCAAACTCTTTTTGATGACTTAAAACTTTAGACTTTTGCTAAATTTTATCGTAAAAATTCTCTGAGTATCATCATTTCCAAATAAGATAAGATATTAGACACTGATTGCTAAATGTACGTTTGTCTACTTTTGGCTATATTTTTTATTACAGGAAAACTAAAAGGTGTTGTGGGTCTATTGGTAAACATGTTTTGTGTTTTATTAAGAGACTGTACTATGAAGTAACATTTCTAGAAGTTATGAAGTGTTTGTAAATTTTCCAAGCCAGAAGATACCAATGTAAAAGAAAGTTTATAATTGTTTACTTAGTTTTTACTTAGAAATTAAGGTTTCTAAGGGTTAAAATTCCTAATAAGTATATGTGATTGACGCTACTAAAAATTAAGAAAAATATGTCTGTGTACAAGGAAAGGAAGATGTACAAATAATGGAAATCTTTTGTTTGTTTGATTAAGAAAGATAAATTTGTCCTCAAGTACTAGGAGGGAATAGAAAGACATCGGAAAATTCTGAATGTAAAAAGAAAGTTATAGAATGTTCATGGAAGAGGAATTCTGGAAAAGGAGTTTTTGCATGGTCAAGTTGGCTAAGATTAAAATGAATTTAATTAAGTAAATTAGTTTTAATATCAGAAGTAAGCTGATACAAAATTAAAATTTGGTCTTATTTCTCTTAAAGGTATAATTTCTTGAACTTGATAAAGAGGTTATAAAAGATTTTTCTTTACCTTTCAGTAAGTCTACCTAAAAGACAGAAAATCTATGTTTTGTTACAATAATTTCCTGTGTTCAAAAGACTGAGGTCTCTCTATTAAGGCTTTTGGGACTGTTCGTGTTATGTTTGCATTGACTTGACTATTTATATTTTTGACATGTTCCCCCAAAATTCATATCTTAGATAAAGTATTTTTACACTTTTTGTCTTTGAGAATTTTCAAAGGGCCCTGGAACTTCTCAAAGAAATTTGCTCTCTGCCTATAAAGAGATAGATACTAAACTTATTAGGCTTATTCAGTATGTTAAATTACATGGGAGGCATTGTCAGGCAAGTGATGATAAACCTGCTTAGGCGGTATTTTGTGGGTAAATGTTATTGATATAGGTGTTTTAAATTGTATAACATTACTGACATTCTGATCTGTCCTGGTTATCAGGCATAATTCTGGTTATTATTTTAAAGTGTTGCATGTCACAAAATTAACCAAATTTCTTTGTCAATTGCCATTTTGAGGTCTTGTTGTTTACAGACATTTCTTTTCTCCAATGCTTTTGCAAAATATTTCCACTTCAGAAAAGTTCATGGAAAGGACTCTGATATTTACACTGGAATACAGTTTTCTGACAAACATTCTGATCATAAAACTGAACTTGGTAACAAATTACAGACATCTGATGGAGAGACTGATAACTTCATGAAGCTGCTAACAAAAAATTTGAGATCAAGAATGGATTACACAGAACTAAATGAACTGATAAGGATGATTATAACTTTTATGATTTTTCATTTGAAGTATTGCTAAATTTTTAATGTTTAGTTTTTTCAGATTTAAGGAAAACTTTTTCTCTTTTCTCCTGAGCTAGTTATGACTTATAGCAATTTGGTAAATGATACGTTTGTAAGTAAAATTGAAATATGTATCTTTTTCTCTCTACCTGATACTTCCAGGATTTGGAGACTCTTAGTAAGTGAGTATTGTTGTTTTTATGGCAATATAGTTATTAGCATAAGTTCAATAAAAATCTGTTCTCCTTATAACAGGACACAATTGGAAACACTGGTTATATTACCAAGGTTGTGACTGGAACATCATATTTGCCATATAACCATACAGCTTTTGAGGAATCAAGATCAGACTTTATGGAATAAAGCCACGTGGAAATATGGGCCTGGTACCTTATGTTCCAAGCAACACTTACCAGATAAGTAAAGAACCTTGAAGTATTTTGCAGGAACCTCGGAAGAGAGGAATTCACCCAAATCTGTAGGTATTACAGGCGATGTCTGATGAAAAAATCCTTGGCTTGGCTTTCCTGGCCTTGAGAGGCCTTTGAACTTCAATGTGAGAGTCCTTACAAAAAGTTCCAGCAAAGCAGATTAAAAGAGCCTATGTGATCAATAGCTATTCTTGCTATACTTATGTAAATAATTGGGCCAACTCTATTGGAACTAGACTAATTTTGCAAACTAGTTAGTTTTAATTTGGCTATCTTTGATAAAATGAGGGTGATTTTAGAAAAGAATATATTTGAGTAAAAACTATAGTATACGTTTGCAGATATTGGATCCTAGTTTTCTTGTCTTTGAGGTTTTTGTTTTATATCTGTTGACCTGGCTGGATCCTGATTTCTTCTAGTCTCATAAAATATCTGGCTACAGATGTCCAAATTAATGTTTTTCATTTTTTCCATCATTTTCGTTTGAAATCACTGAAAACTGAACCTACCCTTTTTCCTGATGCTTTACAAACTAAAGCTGATAGACTTGATGCAAACTTCAGAGCTTACCCGATGACATCATCAGAGACATTTTAAACTGCAAAAGATGCTTTGACACTGACATCTAAAACCTTCATAACAGTCTGTCCTCTAAACTCAGAAACTGCTTTACAACTTTCTTCAACAATTAACCTTGGTTTTCTTTTGTTTACATAGAAATGCTTCTATTAAATACATGATTGCTGGCTTCCACAATATAGGCATAACCTTGAGCCCACCTGCATCACCACCTTCTAAAATAAACTTAATTGAACTAATCTATTGTAAGGACTAAGAAATGTGTTCAGTAAGATGAAACAATCTACCAACTCAGATTCTGGACTATGAAACATCTTTAAATTTCCAAAGGACTGCGAAACTTCTTTAAGTTTGAAAAGGACTGTGAAACTTCTAGGGAATTTTCAGAGGAGGGAACTGATGGTGCTCAGGGCAAGATACCCCAGGAGGCACCACTCTGGTATGCGGATTATTTCAAGCTGAAGACAATAAGAACTCAGAGAACTCAGGAAGAATATTTGAGTTTTCCTTCCCAAGCTGCCTAAAGAATTTAAAACAAAAGATCTCTTTCAGGACAGACTTGTTATCCTGATGGCTGTAAAGATAATGAAGGATAGAGGTTACAATAGGAAAGGCACAAAGTCCCTTTTATCCAAAACTCTGTCTCTCCCTCACCACATTATCCTTAGATGACCCTGAAAAGAATTGTCTTCCTGAACTCTGAAGTCCCAGGCCACTACCCACCCCCAACATGCTCCTTGCCTTTAGCTGCAATACTTAAGCAAGAAGCTTAGACAGAGGGACGAGTTGCTCATTTCTGAGTTTCTCCCATGTACACATGTTATTAAACTTGGTATTATTTTCTCCTGCTGATCTGTCTTGTTGATTATTTGGGCAGCCATAAGAACCCTAAGGAGGGGGACAAAGGGAGACTGTCCCTCTTCCCTGAGAACACCAACTCCTGGAAATAACTTCATGCCCCATCTCCCTTACTTCCAGCTAGAAAGAATCACATAATACCTAAAAAATTTTGGCACAGATTCCCATATTGGGGCCTTCAGAAGAAAGAGAATGTTGCTTTGAGGAAGCACTTTCTGATACCATGCTGCACGTTGCTGTCTAGGAACTTTTGTATAGGTTGGGCAATGATACCAAGAGCTGAGCTAAAGTGGATATGTCACCCATACCTGGAAATAACTTCATGCCTCATCTCTCGTAAACTCAACTAGTAAGGATCTCACTCCTAAACTAGGTTTAAAGCATAATGATATTTAAATATATTGAGAAGGAATCTCACATGCCTGTAAGAAGGCAGTGTTCTTATGCTGAAATCTCAGGGCAGGTCTGGCAACAGGTTTGTATATGATGGTAATAGAGAATGGAGCTGTGCCAAACTATGAATATTACCCATTCCTAAAAAAACTTGATGCTACATCCCCCGTACTTACAACTAGTAAGGATCACATATTACCTACGAAATTTTAGGTACAGATTAATGTTTGGGGGCTTGAGAAAAAATTGTACGTTCCTTTGAGGAAGCACTTTCTGATTCCAAGTTGCAAGTTGCTGTCTAGCAACAAGTTTCTATAAGACTGGCAATGATTCCCAGAGCTGAGATAAACTGGGTATGACACCAACACCTGGAAATATCTTCATGCACCATCTCCCTTTCTTCCAGCAATTAACGATCACATAATACCTAAAGAAGTTTTGGCACAGTTTAATGTTTTGGGCCTTGAGAAGTAATTGCACGTTCTTTTGAGGAAGCACTTTCTGATTCCAAGTTGCAAGTTGCTGTCAAGCAACAAATTTGTATAGGCCTGGCACTGATTCCCAAAGCTGAGCTAATCTGGGTATGACACCCATTCCTGGAAATAACTTCACACCCCAACTCCCTTGCTTTAAGCTAGTTAGGGTCTCACACCTAAACCAGGTTTAAAACATGATAATATTTATGGCCATTGAGAAAGAATCTCACATGCCTTTCATAAGGCAGTGTTCTTCTTCTGGCTTCTAAGGGCATGTCTGGCAGCAGGTTTGTATAGGATTGGCAATCCAGATTGCAGCTTAGAAAAACCATGAATATTACCCATTCCTGAAAATAACTTCATGCCCTATCTCCCTTAATTCCAGTTAGTAAGGATTACCTTATACCTAAAGAAGTTTTGGCGGAGAATTAGGGCGGGTCCTTGAGATGAATATGAACGTTCCTTTGAGGAAGCACTTTTTTATTCCAATTTGCAAGTTGCTGTCTAGCAACAAGTTTCTATAGGACTGGCAATTATTACCAGAAGTGAGTTATACTTAGTATGACACCAACTCCTGCAAATAACTTCATACCCCATATCCCTTACTTCTAGCTAGTTAGGATCACATATTACCTTAAGACGTTTTGACATATATTAATGTTTGGGGCCATGAGAATAAATTGCACATTCCTTTGAGGAAGCACTTTCTCATTCCAAGTTGTAAGCTGTTCTCTAGCAACAAGTTTGTATAGGACTGGCATTGATTCCCAGACCTGATCTAAACTGGGTATGAAACGAACTCTTGGAAATAACCTCTTGCCCAATCTCCTTTACTTCCAACTAATTAAGGATCATATAATACCTAATTAAGTTTGGGCAAAGAATAATGTTTGTGGCCTTGAGAAGAAATTTCACGTTCCTTTGAGGAAGCACTTTCTGATTCCAAGTAGCAAGTTGCTGTCTAGGAATGTTTGCATAGGACTGGCAGTGATTTCCAGAGCTGAAGGAAACTGGGTATGACACCCATTCCTGGACATAACTTCATTCTCCAACACACTTACTTTGAGCCAGTAAGGAGCTCTCACCTAAACAAAGTTTAGAACATGACAATATTTACAGCCGTTGAGAAGGAATCTCACAAAGCTTTCAGAAGTCAGTGCTCTGATCCTAGATTCTCAGGGCAGGTCTTGCAACATATTTGTATAGGATTGGCAATCCATAGTGGAGTGAGAAAAATCATGATTGCCACCCATTCCTGAAAGTAACTTCATTCCCCATCTCCCTTACTTCTAGCTAGTAAGGATCACATAATATCTAAACAAGTTTTGGCACAGATTCCCATATTGAGGCCTTGAGATGAAATAAGGTTGCTTTGAGAAAGCACTTTCGTATTACAAGTTGCAAGTTGCTGTCTAGTAACAACTATGCAAAGCACTGGCAATAATTACCAGAGCTGAGCTAAATTGGGTACGACACACATTCCTGGAAACAAGTTCATGTCCCATCTCACTTACTTTCAGCTACTAAGGATCTCACAGTTAAACGAGGTTTCGAACATGACGATATTTATCCCCATTGCCATGTAATCTCACATGCCTTTCAGAAGGCCATGTTCTGATGCTGGCTTCTCAGGGCAGATCTGGCCAAATGTTTGTATGGGCTTGGCTACCCAGATTGGAGCTGAACATATCCATGAATATTACCCATTCCTGCAAATACCTTCAGGCTTCAACTACTTTACTTCCAGGTAATATTTATCACATATTATCTAAACATATATTGGCACAGATTAATGTTTGAGGCCTTGAGAAGAAATTGCACGATCCATTGAGGAAGCACTTTCTGATTCCAAGTTGCAAATTGCAGTCTAGCAACAAGTATGTAAATGACTGGAAATGATTCCAAGAGCTGAGATAAACTGAGTATGAATCCCATTCCTGGAAAAAACTTCATGCCACAGCTCCCTTAATTCCAGATTGTAAGGATCACATAATACCTAAACAAGTTTTGGCACAGAGTAAACTTTGGTGCCTTGAGCAGAAATTTCATGTTCCTTTGAGGAAGCACTTTCTATTTCCAAGCTACAAGTTGCTGTCTGTGAACAAGTTTGCATAGGACTGTCAATAATTCCCAAAGTTGAGCTAATTTGTAATGACACCAACTCCAGAAAATAACTTCATGCCCCATTTCCCTTAATTCCACCTTGTAAGGATCTCACATATAAAACAGGTTTAGAAAATGATGCTTTTTACGGCAGTTGAGAAGGAATCTCACATGTGTTTCAGAAGGCAATGTTCTGATTCTGGCTTTTCATGGTAGGTCTGGCAACAGGTTTGTATAGGATTGGCAATCCAAAGTGGAGCTGAGCCAAACCATGAATGTTTCCCATTCCTGAAAATAACTTCATTCCCCATCTCCCTTGCTTCAAGCCAGTAAGGATCACATATTACCTAAAGATGATTTGGCACATTTTAATTTTGGGGGCCTTAAGAAGAAATAGCATGCTCCTTTGAGGAATAACTTTCTGATTCCAAGTTGCAAGTTGCTGTTTAGCAACAAGTTTGCATAGGACTGGCAATGATTCCCAGAGCTGAGCTAAACCGGTTATGACCCCAACTCCTGGAAATAACTTCATGGCCAATCTCCCTTACTTCCAGCTAGTAAGGATCACATAACAACTAAACAAGATTTGGCACGGATTAGTGTTTGGGGCCTTGAGAAGAAATTGCACGTCTTTGAGGAAGCACTTTCTGATTCCAAGTTGCAAGTTACTGTTTAGCAACAAGTTTGTATAGGACTAGAAATGATTCCCAGAGCTGAGCTAAACTGGTTATAAGACCCATTCCTGGAAATAACTTTATGCCCTCTCCCCCTTACTTTCAGCTAGTAAGGATCTCATAACTAAACCAGGTTTAAAAATGATGATATTTAAGGCCATTGAGAAGGAATGTCACTTGCTTTTCAGAAGGCAGTGTTTTGATTCTGGCCTGTCAGGACAGATCTGGCAACAGGTTTGTATTGGATTGGCTATCCAGAGTGGATCCGAGCCAAAACATGAATATTACCCATTCCTGAAAATAACTTCATGCCTCATCTCACTTACTTCCAGCTAGTAAGGGTTATAAAATGCCTATAGAAATTTTGGCACAGATTAATGTTTGGGACCTTGAGAAGAAACTGCACCTTCCTTCCAGGAACCACTTTCTGATTCCAAGTTGCAAGTTGCTGTCTAGCAACAAGTTATCATAGGTCTGGCAATGAGTCCGAGAGTTAAACTGAAGTGGGTATGACACCAACTCCTGGAAATAACTTCATGCCCCATCTCCCTTACTTCCAGCAAGTAAGGACCACATAATATCTCTGTGATATTTGGCACACATTAATGTTTGGGGCCTTGAGAAGAAAATGCACGTTCATCTGAGGAAGCAATTTCTGATTACAAGTAGCCAGTTGCTGTGCAGCAACAACTTTGTAGAGTTATGGCAATGATTCCCAGAGTTGAGCTAAATTGGGTATGACACCAACTCCGGGAAATACCTTCATGCCCCATCTCCCTTACTTCCAGCTATTGAGGATCACATAGTACATAAAGAATTTTGGCACAGATTAATGATGAGGTCTTGAGAAGTAATTGGACATTCATTTGAGGAAGCTCTTTCAGATTCCAAGTTGCAAGTAGCTGTATAGCAATGTTTCTATAGGAGTGGCAATGTTTCAGAGAGCTGAACTAAACTGGGTATGACACCAACTACTGGAAGTATTTTCATGCTCCATCTCCCTGACTTCCAGCCAGTAATTATCCCATAATACCGGAAGAAGTTTCAGCAGAGATTCTGATTTGGGGGCGTTGAGAAGAAATTGCATGTTCCTTTGAGAATGCAATTTCTGATTCCAAGTTGCATGTTTGTGTCTAGCAACAAGTTTGCATAGGTCTGGCAATGATTCTCATAGCTGAGCTAAGCTGTGTATGACATCACCTCTGTGAAATAACTTCATTCCCCATCTCCCTTACTTCCAGCTAGTAAGGATCACACTATACCTAAACATGTTTTGGCAGAGATTAATGTTTCACGCCTTGAGAAGAAATTGTATGTTCCTTTGAGAATGCATTTTCTGATTCCAAGTTACAAGTTGCTGTCTAGTAACAAGTTTGAATAGGTCAGGAAATGAGTCCCACAGCTGAGCTAAAGTGGGTATGACAAAAAGACCTGATAATAACATCATGCCGCATCTCACTTACTTCCAGCTATTAAGGATCTCACACCTCAACCAGGTTTAGGACATGATGATATTTATGGCTGTTGAGAAGGAATCTCACATGCCTTTCAGAAGGCAGTGTTCTGATTCCGGCATCACAAGGCATGTCTGGCCACAGGTTTGTATAGAATTGGCAATCAAGTGGGGAGCTGAGCCAAATCATGAATTAAACACATTCCTGTAAATCTCTTCAGGCCCCATGTCCCTTACTTCCAGATTGTAAGGATCACAAACTACATAAATAATTTTTGGAACTGATTAATGTTTGTGACCTTGAGAAGAAATTGCACCTTCCTTTGAGGAAGCACTTTCTGATTCCATGTTGCAAGTTGCTGTCTAGCAAGAAGTTTGCATAGTACTGGCCATGATACCGAGAGCTGAGCTAAACTGGGTATTACCCCAAGTCCTTCAAATAGCTTCATGCTCCATCTCCCTTAATTGCAGCAAGTAAGGATCAAAGAGTACCTAATCACGATTTGGCACAGATTAACATTTGGGGCCTTGAGAAGAAATTACACGTTCCTCTGCTGGAGCAATTTCTGATTACATGTTCTTGTTGCTGTATGGCAACAAGTTTGTATAGGACTGGAAATGATTCACTGAGCTGAGCTAATCTTGGTAAGACACCCACTCCTGGAAACAAGTTCATGCCCCATCTCCCTTACTTCCAGCCAGCAAGGATCACATAATACCTAAGCAAGATTTGGCACAGATTCCCATATTGGGGCCTTGAGAATAAATAGTGATTTGCTTTGAGGAAGTACTTTCTTATTACAAGTTGCAAGTTGCTGTCTAGTAACAATATTGCATAGGACTGGCAATGATTCCCAAAACTGAGCTAAACCGTGTATGACACCAACTCCAGGAAATAACTTCATGCCCCATCTCCCTTACTTTAATCTAGTAAAACTCATACCAAAACCAGGTTTAGAACATGATGATATTTACGGTCATTGAGAATGAATCTAACATTCCTTTCAGAAGACAGTGTCCTGGACCTGGTTTCTTAGGTCAGGTCTGGCAAAAGGTTTGTATAGGTTTGGCAATCCAGAGTGCAGCTAAGCAAAACCATGAATATTACCCATTCTTTTAAATACCTTCATACCCCTTCTCCCATACTTCCAGCTTGTTAGGATCACATAATACCTAAAGATGTTTTGGTAGATATTATTGTTTGGGGGCTTGAGAAGTAATTGAATGTTCCTTTGAGGACACACATTCTGATACCAAGTAGCAAGTTGCTGTCTAGAAACAAGTTTCTATAGGACTGGCAATGATTCTCAGAGCTGAGCTAAACTGGGTATGACACCAACTCCTGGATATAATTTCATGCTCCACCTCCCTTGCATCCAGCAAGTAAGGAGCACAAAATACCTAAACAAGTTTTGGCACAGATTAATGTTTGGGGCCGTGAGAAGAAATTGCACGTTCCTTTGAGTAAGCACTTTCTGATTCCAAGTTGCAAACTGCTGTCTAGTGACGTGTGTATACAACTGCCAGTGATCAGTACACCTGAGCTAAACCGGATATGACACCCACTCCTAGGCAATAACTTCAGGATGCATCTTGCTTACTCTCACCTATTAAGGATCACATAATGCCTAAACAAGTTTTGGCACAAATTAATGTTTGAGGCATTGGGAAGAAATTGCACGATCCTTTGGGAAGCACTTTCTGATTCCAATTTGAAAGTTGCTGTCAAGGAACGTTTGTATTGGACTGGCAATGATTCCCAGAGCTGAGCTAAACTCGGTATGACACCAACTCACGGAAATATCTTCCTGCGCCATGTTCCTTACTTCCAGCTAGTAAGCATCATGTAATAACTAAAGAAGTTTTGACACACATGAATGTCTGGGGCCTTCTGAAGAAATTTCACGTTACTTTGAGGAAGCATTTTCTGATTCCAAGTTGCAAATTGCTGCCTAGCAATAAGTTTGCATAGGTCTGGCAATGATTCCCAGAGGTGAGCTAAACTGGGTATGACACCATCTCCTAGAAATTACTTCATGCCCCATCTCCCTTACTTCCAGCTAATAAGGATCACATAATACCTAAACAAGTTCTGGCACAGATTAATATTTGTGGCCTTGAAAAGTAATAGCACGTTCCTTTGAGGAAACACTCTCTGATTTCTCGTTGCAAGTTGCTGTCTAGCAACCTGTTTGTACAGGAGAGGTAATGATTCCCAGAGCTGAGCTAAACTTGGTATTACACCCATTCCTGGAAATATCTCCATGAACCATCTCCTTAACTTTAAGCTAGTAAGGATCTCACCCCTAAACCAGGTTTAGAACCTCATGATATTTACGGTCATTGAGAAGGAATCTCATACTCTTTTCAGAAGGCAGTTTTCTGTTCCTTGCTAAGGTCAGTTTTGGCAACAGATTTGTATAAGATTGGCAATCAAGTGTGAAGCTGAGCCAAACCATGGATATTTCCCATTCATGAAAATAACTTCATTCCCCATCTCTCTTACTTCAAACATGTAAGGATCACCCAATACCTAAACAAGATTTGGCACTCATTCCTATTTTAAGGCCTTGAGAAGAATTTGCACATGCCTTTGAGGAAGCACTTTGTGATTCCAAGATGCAAGTTGCTCTCTAGCAACAAGTTTGTATAGGACTGGCAGTGAGTCCCAGAGCTGGGCTAAATTGGGTGTGACACCAACTCCTGGAAATAACTTCATACCCCATCTCATTTACTTCCAGTTAGTAAGGATCACATAATATCTAATCAAAATTTGGCACAGATTCACTTATAGGGCACTTAAGAAGAAATAGCACTTTGCTCTGAGGAAGCAATTTCTCATAGCAAGTTGCAAGTTGCTGTCTAGTAACTAGTTTGCATAGGACTGGCAGTGATTCAAAGAGCTGAGCTAACTGGGTATGACACCAATTCCTGGAAATAACTTCCTGCTCATCTCCCTTCATTCCAGCTAGTAAGGATCACATAATACCTAAAGAATTATTGGCACAGATTAATGTTTGGGGCCATGAGTAGAAACTGCACGTTCCTTTGAGGAATCACTTTCTCATTCCAAGTTGCATGTTGCTGTCTAGCAACACGTTTGCATAGGACTGGCAATGATTTCCAGAGCTGAGCTAAACTGGGTATGACACCAACTTCTGAAAATTTCTTCTTTCCCCACATCCCTTAATTACAGCTATTATGGATCACATAATACTTGAAGAAATTTTGACACAGATTAATGTTTGCTGCTGTTGGGCATGTGAGAGAGAATCTCCCTCTGCACTTTTCCTTTAGGTTCTTATGTGTTG
This sequence comes from Rhinoceros unicornis, assembly GCA_028646465.1. Lineage (NCBI taxonomy): Eukaryota > Metazoa > Chordata > Mammalia > Perissodactyla > Rhinocerotidae > Rhinoceros > Rhinoceros unicornis. The sequence goes on along the minus strand of JAQQSS010001173.1, from coordinate 13,877 downwards.
GCAAATAATTAACAAGACATGTTAGCAGGATAAAATAATACCAAGATTAATAACATGTATACATGGGAGAAAGCAAGTACCCTGCATTCCTCACACAATAGCAAAAATTCTCGTCTTACATACCATGTTCATCTAATGACAAAGGAAGATGTTGGGGGAGGGGGACATCAGTTACAGGAGATTGATACTAAAGCACAGTAAACAAGAATAAGGTTATGATGCAGCTTTAAGTCCTCACTTTTCTCATCGATAAGTTTCTCGGCATGAGGTCATCCACCCTCTTTCCCAATACACAGAGGGAGATACCTTTTCAAATGGAGATTTCCTTTATAAATGTAAATGTCTGTCTGGCAACTCCTTGCAGGGCCATCCAAAGGATGTGGCCAGACGCAGAACTTCTTATAAGATGGGCTTGTTGCTGCCTTTTGTATTGTAACATCTATTTTACATTATATTACAGCCATAAGATTGAAGATCTGTTCCAGGGAGGAATTACTTTGTCAAAATCTTTTGGCAGTTATTAGGGAAGTCAAATGTCCTCAGTGAAAACAAGCAAGACAAAGAGATATATTTCAGGGTGGCCAAATCTTGATCTCTCTCAGTCCCACCTTTGAAACTAAATGTTTCACAGTCCTTTTGAAAATTAAAGTAGTTTCATAGTCTAGAAGCTGAGTTGGTAGATTGTTTTATCTCACTGAACGCATTTTTTAGTCCTGATAATAGATGAGTTTAATTGAGTTCAGTTTAGAACATGGTGATGCAGGTGGGCTCTCAAGGTTACTCTTATTTTGTGGAAGTAAGCAATCAAGTATTTAATAAGAAACATTCTATGAAAACAAAAGAAAACAAGGTTAATGGTTGGAGCAAATTGTAAACCAGTTTTTGAGTTCAGGGGACAACCAGTTAAGAAAAATTTTAAATGTCAGCATCAAAGCATCTTTTTAGTTTAATATGTCTCTGATGGTGTCATCGGGTAATTTCTTAAGTTTATATCAAGTCCATCATCTTCATTTGCAAGGCTTCAGAACAAAGGGCAGGTTCAGTTTTGAGTGATTCCAAATGAAAATGTTGGAAAAAATAAAAAACTTTAGTTTGGATATCTGTAGTCAGATATTTCAGGAGACTAGAAGAATCAGGATCCAGTCTAGTCAACAGATATAAAACAGAAAACTCAAAAGACATTTAACAAAACTAGGATCTAATATCCGCAAATGTATACTCTAGTTTTTACTGAAATATATTTTTTCTCTCTAAAATCACCCTCATTTTTATCAAAGATTGTCAAATTAAAACTAATTTGCTTGCAAAATAAGTTTAGCTTCAATGAATGTGGCCCAATTATTTACATAAATACAGCAAGAATAGCAATTGATCACATAAGCTCTGTTAAATCTGCTTTGCTGGAACTTTTTATAAGGAATCTCATATTGAACATCAAAGGCCTCTGGAGGTCAGGAAAGCCAAGGCAAGGATTTTGTCATCAGACTTCACCTGCAATACCTACGAGGTTCCCCCCAAATATTTCAAGTTTCCTTGTACCTGCCAGATAAGTGACATTCTTTACTTATCCTGGTAAGTGCTGCTTGGAACATAAAGCACCAGGCCAATATTTCCACGTGGCTTTTTTCCATAAAGTCCGATCTTCATTCCTCAAAAGCTGTATGGTTATATCGCAAATATTAGGTTCGAGTCACAACCTTGGTAATATAACCAGTGTTTCTAATTGTGTCCTGATATGAGGAGAACAGATTATTATAGAACTTATGCAAATAACTATATTGCCATGAAAAGAACAATACTTTTACTAGGAGTTTTTAAATTCTGGAGGGATCAGGTAGAGAAAAAAGTAATATTTCAATTTTACTTACAAAAGTATCATTTACCAAATTGCTATAAGTCATAGCTAGCTCAGGAGAAAAGAGAAAAAGTTTTCCTTAAATCTGTGAAAACAAAACATTAAAAATTCAACAATACTTAAAATGAAAAATCATAAAAATTATAATCATCCTTATCAGTTCATTCAGTTCTGTGTAATCCATTCTTGATCTCAATCTTTTTGTTAGCAGTTTCATGAAGTTATCAGTTTCTTCATCAGTTCTCTGCAATTTCTTACCATGTTCAGACTTATGATCAGAGAGTTTGTCAGAATCTTGTATTCTAGACTAAGTGTTAGAGTCCTTTTCAAGAACTTCTCTGAAGACGAAACATATTTTGCAAAAGCATTATAGCAAAAAAATGTCTGTAAACAACAAGAACTCAAAATGGCAATTGACATAAAAATTTGGTTAATTTTGTGACATACAAAACTTTAACCAGAATTATGACTGATAACAAGGACAGATGAGAATTTCAGTAATGTTATACAATTTTAAAACACCTATATCAATAACATTTACCCACTTAATACCACCTAAGTAGGCTTCTAATCACTTGCCTGACAATGCTTTCCATGTAATTTAACATACTGAATAAGCCTAA
>JAQQSS010001173.1:0-11299 GCA_028646465.1 Rhinoceros unicornis | reverse complement strand
AGTCTTTTGAACACAGGAAATTATTTTAACAAAACAAGGATTTTTCGCTTTTAGATAGACTTACTCAAAGGTAAAGAAAAATCTTTTGTAACCTCTTTATCAAGTTTAAGCAAATTATCCTTTTAAGAGACATAAGACCAAATTTTAATTTTGCACCAACTTACTTCTGCTATTAAAACTCATTTATTTAATAAAATTCATTTTAATCTTAGCCAACTAGATGATGCATAAAACTCTTTTTGCTGAATTCCTCTTCCACAAACTTTCTATAACTTCCTTTTTACATTCAGAATTTGTCCCCTGTCTCTCTTTTCCCTCCTGGTGATTGAGGACAAATTTATGTTTCTTAAACAATCAAACAAAATATTTTCATTCTTTGTATCTTATTTTTATGTATCTTATTTTCCCTGTACAGATATATTTTTCTTAATTTTTAGTGGCTTCAATCACATATATTAATTAGAAATTTTAACCTTTAGAAACCTTAATTTGTAAGTAAAAACTAAGTAAACAAATATAAACTTTCTTTTACATTAGTGTCTTGTGGCTTGGAAAATTTATAAACACTTCATAACTTCTATAAATATGTTACTTGATAGTACAATCTTTTAATAAAACACAAGACACGTTTACCAATAGACCCAAAACACTTTTTTAGTTTTTCTGTAATGAAAAGCCAAAAGTAGATAAACGTACATTTAGCAATCAATGTCTAATATCTTATCTTATTTGGAAATGATGAGACTCAGTGAATTTTTACCATAAAATTTAGCAAAAGTCTAAAAGGCACCAAAAAGAGTTTGGAAGCTGTAACCACCATAACACTTAATTATTGTTTAAAGTTCATCCAACATTCATCTTTTTCACAACTATTTAGTTACTTATTCCCAATAATTGTTTAGACTGCCTACAAGACTTTATAAGACTTCAGATAAAATTATCCATCATTTAAATTACTATTTTTGTTGACAAGGTCTGTAATAGAAATAACATCAGTTTTTTCTACAAAATTCCATGTAAATTTCATTACCTCATACCTGTAAACATAGTTATCATTAAGATTTTTATCAATACGTCTTGGTATTATAATTTTGGACAAGGGAAGCATTCCCAGTCAGACATTTTAAAACATACTCAGGCAAAGTTGATGTAACCTCTTTATATACAATTAGCTCAAACATTCCAACATTTATAATCTTATCAACACTTACAGTTTCACATGATCTCAATTCAATTGTTACCTGAGTCAAGGTCTTAAGGCTATTCAAATTTTTCCCTTCATTTTTCTGGCCCTTAATTCTTAGGTACCAATTAAATAATTATGTGAGAGCTCTCAAAACATTTTTTCCCCCAATTAAGAAATTTTTCCAATTCAAAGTATTCATCGTCTCCCCTTGACGAGTAGGATCTGTATATTTGTATATTTGTATATTTATTTCAATAGTGACTCAAGCCAATAAGCCTTTATAAGGAAAGACCGGAGGTAACTTTCCATGCTTAGGATAAATCTTTACCATGGACGAAAGAGGCTCCCCTGGTGAGGGCACAGATGACTTAGCCCCCGTGATCCACAGAATTCACTCCCAAAGATATTCAGAGAAATTAAAGACCTTCGTTGCACAGGCGGTAAGGATGGTGCAGTGAAAACAGTGTCTCTGGTCTCGCACAATAGTGTGGGATGCGTCCAGTCACAAACCCGCTAATCTGTGACACCAGGCAGGCAATACTGGAATGGGATTTTTCCAGCTCTAACAAGCAACGAAAGTTAAGATGACAAAAGCCCTTATGGACTGGGCCTTTTATGACAAACTCCCCTGAGAGCTTGGTACAGCTGAACAAAGACAGTTTGGAACCCCAGTCTACTCGACTGGTCCACCAAGGTGCACTCTGGTAAATGCACCTCCTTATGGTGGAGACCAAGGAAAATATTCTCACTGGACACAAAGGAAAGTTCTCAGGACACAGAACAAGACAGAGACTACACTGGGAGGAAAAGGGATCAACAACAAAACCAAGAATACCATACGAAATTTACTAGAGTCACTAAAAGCACAAGAAACTAGTTTCCAAAATATTTTCTCCTGCCAATCTAAATTTAGAAGGATAAAAAAATTCTCAACACATGTTTATACTGGACCTTGAAGATAGAGATTCCAGGAGCCAGTCGTGGTAAGAAATCTTAACATTGGCCTGCTTTCATCAGTTGTTTCCGTAGCTTATCATCTCCAGTAGCCCAAGGAGAAGGCAGTACTTCCAGCCAGAGAAGGCATCTTGCCAGCCAGTGGGGATCCTGGTGACTGCGCCAAAATTGCTGGAGAAGTGAGAGAGAATCTCCCTCTGCCATTTTCCTTAAGGTTCTTAAGGCTGGCCAAATAATTAACACGACAGGTTAGCAGGAGAAAAAAATACCAAGTTTAATAACATGTATACATGGGAGAACACAGGGACACTGCGTTTTTCAACACAATAGCAGAAATTCTCATCTTAAATACCATGTTCAGCTAACAACAAGGGAGGATGGTGGTGGTGGAGGTAGTCAGTTACAGGAGATTACCACTAAAGCACAGTCAACTAGAGTATGTAAGGTTATTATGCAGATTTAAGGCCTCACTTTTACCATGGGTAAGTTTCTAGGAATGAGGTGATCCACCGTCTTCCCAAATACACAGAGGGAGATACCTTTTCAAATGGAGATTTCCCTTATATAAGAAAATGTCTGTCTGGCCACTCCTTGCAGGGCCATCCAAAGGATGTGGCCACAGACAGAACTTCGGATAAGATGGGCTTGTTCGTGCCTTTTCTATTGTAACATCTATTTTACATTTTATTACAACCATCTGATAGAAAATCTGTTCCAGGAAGGAGTTACTATGTCAAATACTTTAGGCAGTTAGTGGGAGAGATCAAACGTCCTCAGAGAAAACAACCATCGTAAAGTGACAGATTTCAGGGTGGCCAAATCATGATCTCCCACAGTGGCCTGAGATGAAATTGCACAATCATTTGAGGAAGCACTTTCTGATTCCAAGTTTGTATAGGTCTGGCATGATTACCAAAGCTGAGCTAAGCTGGGTATGACACCAACTCTGGGACATAACTTCATGCCCCATCTCCCTTACTTCCAACTAGTAACCATCACATAATACCTAAAGAAGATTTGGCAAAGATTAATGTTTGGGGTCTTGAGAAGGAATTGCACGTCCCTTTGAGGTGGCACTTTCTGATTGCAAGTTGCAAATTGCTGTCTATCAACAAGTTTGCATATGTCTGGCAATGATTTCCAGACCAGAGCTAAACCCGGTGTGACACCAACTTCTGGAAATACCTTCATGCTCCATCTCCCTTACTCCATGCTAGTAAGTTTCACATAATACCAAAAGAATTTTTGGAAGAGATTTCCATTTTGGGACATTGAGAATAAACAGCACGTTCCTTTGAGGAAGCACTTTCTGAGTCCAAGTTGCCAGTTGCAGTATAGCAACAAGTTTATATAGGTGTGGCAATGTTTCCCAAAGCTGAGCTAAACTGGGTATGACACCAACTCCTAGAAATAACTTCATGTCCATTCTCCCTTACTTCCAGATAGTAAGGATCACAATGTACCTAAACAAGTTTTGGCACAAATTCATATTTTGGTGGCTTGAGAAGAAATAGCACATTCTATGAGGGAAACACTTTCTGATTCCAAATTGCAAGTTACTGTCTAGCAACAAGTTTGCTTAAGACTGGCAATGATTCCCAGAGCTGAGCTAAACTGGGTATGACAACAACTCCTGGAAATAACTTCATTCCCCATCTCCCTTACTTCCAGCTAGATAGGATCTCACACCTAAACCAGGTTTAGAACATGATGATATATCTGGCCATTGAGAAGGAATCTCACATGCATATCCGAAGGCAGTGTTCTGTTCCTGGATTCTCACGGCAGGTCTGGCAACATGTTTGTATAAGACTGGCAATCCACTGTTGAGCTGAGCCAAACCATGTATATTACCCAATCCAGAAAATAACTTCATGCCCCATCTCCCTTACTTCCAACTAGTAAGGATCACCTAATACCCAAAGAAGTTTTGACACAGATTAATGTTTGGGGCCTTCAGAGGAAATTGCAGGTTCCTTTGAGAAAGAACTTTCTTATTACAAGTTGCAAGTTGCTGTCTAACCATAAGTTTACATAGGTCTGGCAATGATTCCCAGAGGTGCACTTACCTGGGAATTACACCAACTCCAGGAAATAACTTCATGACCCATCTTCCTTACTTCCAGCTAGTAAGCATCACATAATAACTATATAAGATTTTGCACAGATTAATGTGTGAGTCCTTGAGAAGTAATTGCACTTTCCTTTGAGGAATCACTTTCTGATTCCAAGTTGCATGTTGTTGTCTAGCAGCAAGTTTGTATAGGACTGGCAATCATTCCTACAGCTGAGCTAAACTGGGAAAGACACCCATTCCTGGAAATTAATTTATGCCTTATCTCCCTTACATTCAGCTAATAAGGACCTCACACCCAAACCAGGTTGAGAACTTGATGATATTTACGGTTATTGAGAAGGACACACACATGTCTTTCAGAAGGCAGGGTTCTGATCCTCACTTCTCAAGGCAGGTCTGTCAACAGGTTTGTATAGGATTGCCAATCCAGAGTGCAGCTGAACCAAACGATGAATATTACCCCTTCCTTAAAATAACATATTGCTCTATATCCCTTACTTTCAGCTAGTAAAGATCACATAATACTGCCTTCTGAAAGGCATGAGAAAATCCTTCTCAGGGGCCGTAAATGGCATGAATTTCTAAAACTGATTTGGTGTGTGATTCTTGCGAGTTGAAAGGAGTGATAAGGCCAAAGTTGTTTCAAGGAATGGGTGTCATACCCAGTTTAGCTCACCGCTATGTATGATTGCCAGTCCTATACAAATTTGTTGCTAGACAACAATTTGCAACTTGGAATCAGAAAGTGCCTTTCAAAGAAGGTGTGATTCCTTCTGAAGTTCCAAAATGGTAAGATGGGCCAAAATTTGTTTATGTATTAGGAGATCCTCACTAGCTGGAAGGAAGGGAAGTGTGGAAGGAAGATGTTTCCAAGAGTTGGTGTCATACCCAGTTTGTCTCAGCTCTAGGATTAATTACCAGTCTTATACAAACTTATTGCTAGATGGCAACTTGCAACTTGGGATCAGAAAGTGCTTCCTCAAAGGATCATGAGATTTCTTCTCATGGGATCAAGATGGGAATCTGTGCCAAAACTTCTTTAGGTATTATGGGATCCTTACTAGCTGGAAAGAAGGGAGATATGCCAAGAAATTATTTCCAGGAGCTGGTGTCATACCAGTTTCGATCAGCTCTAAGAATCACTGCCAACCCTATACAAACCTGTTGCTAGAGAGCAAGTTGCAACTTGGAATCAGACAGTGCTTCCTCAGAGGAAAGTGCAATTGCTTTCAAAGACCAGAAACAGAAATCTTTGCCAAAACTTCTTTAGGTAATATGAGATCCTTACTATCTGCAAGGAAGGGAGCTGGGGCATGAAGTTATTCCCAGATATGTGAGCTATACATGGTTTGGCTCAGCTCCAAACTGGATTGCTAGTCCTATACCAACCTAGTCCCTGACATGCACTGAAACCATGGCTGGAAGGAAGGAAGATGGGGCATGAAGTTTTTTCTTGGAGTTGGTGTCATACTCTGTTTAGCTCAGATCTAGGAATCACTGTCAGTCCTATACAAACTTGTTGCTAGACAGCAATTGAAACTTTGAATCAGAAACTGCTTCCTCAAAGGAATGTGCAATTTCTTCTCAATGCCTCAAACAGATATCTGTGCCAAAGCTTCTCCAGCTATTATGTGATTATTATGCACTGGAAAGAAGGGAGATGTGGCATGAAGTTATTTTCAGGATTTGGTGTCATAACCAATTTAGTTTATCTCCAGATATGATTCCCATTCCTCTACAAACTTGCGGCTATACAGTGACTCACATCTTGGAATCAGAAAGTGTCTGCTGAAAGGAAAGTGTGATTCCTTCTGAAGGCCTGAAACAGGAATGTGTACAAAAACATGTTTTGGTATAATGTGATCATTACTTGCATGAAGGAAAGGAGATGTGGCATGAAGTTATTTTCTGGAATGCGAGCTATACATGGTTGGCTCAGCTCCACTCAGGATTGCCAAAGCTATACAAACCTGTTGCCAGGCCAGCCCTGAGAAGCCGGGATCAGAACACTGACTTCTGAAAGTCATGTGAGATTCCTTCTCAATGGCCGTACATATCATCATGTTCTAAAGCTAATTTACGATTGCGATCCTTAAGAGATGGAAGGGAGAGCGATCAGGTAGAAAGTTCTATCCATTAATGGGTATCATACCAGTCTAGCTCAGTTGGAGGTATGATTGCCATTCTTATAGAAACTTCTTTCTAGACACCGACTTGGACCTTGGAATCAGAAAGTGCCTTAACAAAGGAACAAGAGATTCCTTGTGAATGTTCAAAATGGGAATCCTTGCCAAAACTTGTTTAGGTATGTGTGATATTATCTAGCTGGAGGGAAGATAGATGGGGCATGAAGTTATTATCAGGAATGGGTGCAATACATGCTTTGGCTCAGATCCACTCTGGAGAGCCAATCATATCCTGACATGCAAAGACAAACCAGCATCACAACATTGCCTCCTGAAAGCCATGAAAGAATCCTTCTCAAGGGCCATAGATGGCATCATGTTTTAAACCTTGTTTATGTTGTGATCCTTACGAGATGGAAGGTAGAGGTTTCAGGCACAATTTTTTTGCCAGGAATGGGTAACATCCCCAGATTAGCTCAGCTCTAGCTATGATTACCAGTCCTACAGAAAATTGTTGCTATACAGCAACTTGTAACTGGAATAAGAAAGTGCTTCCTCAAAGGAACGTGTGATTTCATCTCAAGGCCCCAAAAGGGAAATCTGTGCCAAAAAATGTTGAGGTATTATGTGATCCTTATGAGCTGGAAGGAAGGGAGATGGGGCCTGAAGTTATTTGCATGAATTGGTGTCATACCCAATTTAGCTCATCTCTAGGAATCATTTCCAGTCCTATACAAACTTGTTGCTAGACAGCAACTTGCATTTTGGAATCCGAAAGTGCTTCTTCAAGGAAAGTGCAATTTCTTCTCAAGGCACCAAAGAGAAATCTGTGCCAAAACTTCTTGAGGTATTATGTGATCCTTACTAGCTAGAAAGAACTGAGATGTGGCATGAAGTTATTTCCAGGATTTGGTGTCATACCCAGTTTAGCTCTGCTCTAGGTATGATTGCCAGTCCTATAGAATCTTCTTTCTAGACACTGACTTGGAACTTGCAATCAGAAAGTGCCTCAACAAAGGAACATGGGATTCCTTGTGAAGGTGCAAAATGGGAATACATGTCAATACTTGTTTAGGTATTATATGATCGTATCTAGCTGGAAGGAAGAGAGACGTGGCATGAAGTTATTTCCAGGAATGGGTCCTATACACGGTTGGGCTCAGCTCCACTCTGGTTAGCCAGTCCTATACAAACATAGTCCCAGACAGGCATTGAAAAGCTGGCATCAGCACACTGCCTTCAGAAAGGCATGAGAGAATCCCTCTCAAGGGCCGCAAATGGCATCATGTTCTAAACATAGTTTAGGTGTGGGGTCCTTATGCGATGGAAGGGAGAGGGATCAGGCACAAATTATTTCCCAGGAGTGTGTGTCATACGCAGTTTAGCTCAGCGCTAGCTATAATTGCCTGTCCTATAGAAAATTTTTGCCAGACAACAACTTGCAACTTAGAATAAGAAAGTGTTTCCTGAAAGGAACTAGCGATTTCTTCTCAAGGACTTAAAATGTGAATCTGTGCCAAAACGTGTTTAGGTATTATGTGATCCTTATTAGCTGGAAGGAAGGGAGACGGGGCATTAAGTTATTTTCAGGAGTTGGTGTCAAACCCAGTTTAGCTCAGCTATAGGTGTGATTGCCCATCCTATAGAAACTTGCTGTTAGACAGCTACTTTGAAAATAGAATCAGAAAGTGCCTTCTCAAAGGAAGTATTGATTCCTTCTGAAAGACCAAAATGGGAATCAGTGTCAAAATTGTTTAGGTATTATGTAATCCTTACTAGCTGGAAGGAAGGGAGATGGGGCATGAATTTATTCCAGGAGTTGGTGTCATATCCACTTTAGCTCAACTCTAGGCATCGTTGCCAGTTCTATACAAACTTATTGTTAGACAACAACTTTCATCTTGGAATCAGAAAGTGTTTCCTCAAAGGACTGTGCAATTCCTCCTCAAGACCCCAAACAGAAATCTGTGTCAAAACTTCTTTAAGTATTATGTGATTGTTACTAGCTGGAAACAAGGGAGTTGTGGCATGTAGGTATTTCCAGGAGTTGGAGTCATATCCAGTGTAACTCAGCTCTAGGTATGATTGCTATTCCTATACAAACTTGTTGCTACACAGCGACTTTCAACTTGGAATCAGAAAGTGCCTGCTCAAAGGAACGTGTGATTCCTTCTTAAGGAACCAAAAGGGAGTCTGTTCCAGAACTTGTTTTGGTATTATGTGATCCTTAAAAGCTGGATGAAAGGGAGATGGGGAGTGAAGGTGTTTTCAGGAATGGGTGCTATACATGGTTTGGCTCAGCTGTAGTCTGGATTGCCAATCCTATACAAACCTGTTGATAGACCTGCCCTGACAATCCAGGGTCAGAACACTGCCCTCTGAAAGGCATGTGAGATTCCTCTTCAACGACCCTAAATGACATCATGTTTTTAACCTGCTTTAGGTGATTGATCTTTACGAGATGGAAGAGAGACAGGACAGGCACAAAGTTATTTGCAGGAATGGATGTCATAGCCTGTTTTTCTTGACTCTAGGTATGATTGGCGGTCCTATAAACTTCTTTCTAGACACCGACATGGAACTTGGAATCAGAAAGTGCTGTAAGAAAGGAACATGAAATTCCTTGTTAAGGACCATAAAGTGAATGTCCGCCATATCTTGTTTAGGTAACATGTGATCCTAACTAGCTGGAAGTAAGGGAGATGCGGCATGCACTGATTTCCAGGAATGGGTGCTATACATGGTTTGGCTCAGATCCACTCTGGATTGCCAGTCCTCTAATAACCTAGTCCAAGACAAGTACTGACAAGCTGGCATCAGAACACTGCCTTCTGAAAGGCATGAGAGAATCATTCTCAAGGGCTGTAAATGGCATCATGTTCTAAACATGGTTTAGGTGTGTGACCCTTTGAGATGGAAGGCTGAGGGATCAGGCACAATATTTTTTCCAAGAATGTGTGTCATACACAGTTTAGCTCAGCACTAGGTATGATTGGCATTGTAACAAAATGGTTGCTAGAAGCAACATGCAACTTGGAATAAGAAAGTGCTTCCTCAAAGGAACATGCAATTTATTCTCAAGGCACAAAAGAGAAATCTGTGCCAAAACATCTTTCGGTATTCTGGGATCCTTACTACCTTGAAAGAAGGGAGATGTGGCATGAATTTATTTCCAGGAGTTGGTAGCATACCCAGTTTAGATCAGCTCTAGGTATGATTGCCGATCCTATACAATCTTGTTAATACACAGCTACTTGGAGCATGGAATCAGAAATTCCCTTCTCAAAAGAAGGTGTGATTTCTTCTGAAGACTCAAAATGGGATCTGTCCGAAATCTTATTTAGGTATTATATGAACCTGACTAGCAGGGAGTAAGGGAGATGTGACATGATCTTATATTCAGAAATATGTGCTATACATGGTTTGGCCAAGCTCCACTCTGCATTGCCAATCCTATAGAAACCTCTTGCCAGACCTGCCCTGAGAGACCGGGATCTGAACACTGACTTCTGAAAGGCATGAGACTACTTCTGAAGGGCTCTAAAGGGCATTATGTTCTAAATCAGGTTTAGGTGCATGATCCTTAAGACATGGAAGGGATGGGGATAAGTCACAAAGCTTTTTCCAGGAAAGGGTGTCATACCCAGTGTAGCTCAGCGCTAGGTATGATTGCCAATCCTATACATAATTGTTGCTAGACAGCAACTTGCAACTTGGAATAAGATCATGCTTCCTCAAAGGATCTTGCGATTTCTTCTCAAGGCCACAAAAGGGGAATCTATACCAAAAGTTGTTTAGGTATTATGTGATCCTTACTAGCTGGATAGAAGGGAGATGGGTCATGATGTTACTTGCAGGAGTTGGTGTCATACCAAGTTTAGATCAGCTATAGGAATCATTGCCTGTCCTATACAAACTTGTTGCTAGTCAGCAACAAGCAACATGCAATCAGAAAATGCTTCCTCAAGGACGTGCAATGTCTTCTCAAGGCCTCAAACAGAAATCTGTGCCAAAACATCTTTAGGTGTTATGTGATTCTTATTAGTTGGGAAGAAAGGAGATGTAGCATGAAGTTATTTCCAGGAGTTGGTAACATACTCATTTTAGCTAAGCTCTAGGTATTATTTCCATTCATATAGAAACATTCTGTTAGACAGCTACTTGGAAAATGGCATCAGAAATTGCCTTCCCAAAGGAAGTTGTGATTCCTTCTGAAGGCCCAAAATGGGAATCACTGCCAAATCTTATTTAAGTATTATGTGATCCTTACTAGTTGGAACGAATGGAGATGGGGCATGAAGTTATTTCCAGGAAAGGGTGCTATACCTGCTGTTGGTACACCTCCACTCTGGATTGCCAGTACTATACAAACCTAGTTCCAGTCATGCACTGACAAGCCGGCTACAACACACTGTCTTCTGAAAGGCATGAGAAAATCATTGTCAAGGGCTGTAAATGGCATCATGTTGTAAACCATGTTAAGAGTGCGATCCTTACTAAATGGAAGGGAGAGGGATCAGGCACAAATGTTTCCCAGGAATGTCAAACCCAGTTTAGCTCAGTGCTATGTATGATTGCCAGGCCTATACAAAATTGTTGCTAGACAGCAACTTGCAACATGGTACAAGAAATTGCTTCCTCAAGAGAATGTGCGATTTATTCTCAAGACACCAAAATGGGAGTCTGTGCCATAACTTGTTTAGGTATTATATGATCCTTACTATCTGGGAGGAAGAGAGATGGGGCATGAAGTTATTTCCAGAAGGTGGTGTCATACCGAGTTTAGCTCATCTCTAGTTATGATTGCTATTCCTAAACAAACCTGTTGAAACTGTCGTGGGGAGAGGGAGAATCTCCCTCTGCCCTTTTCCTTAAGGTTCTTCTGGCTGGCCAAATAATTAACAAGACAGGTTAGCAGGAGAAAATAATACCAAGTTTAATAACATGTATACATGA
>JAQQSS010001170.1:0-21509 GCA_028646465.1 Rhinoceros unicornis | reverse complement strand
CACTCATATGTGGAATATAAACCAACACATAGACAGAGAAAACTGTATTGTGGTTACCAGGGGCAGTGGGGGTGGGGGTGGGCACAAGGGGTGAAGGGAGACATATATTTGGTGATGGACAAACAAAAATGTACAGCCCAAAATTTCACAATGTTAAAAAATATTAAAACATCAATTAAAAAAAAAAAGGAGGAGGCTTATTAGAAATTGTTGCCATTTAGCAGTGTGGCTCAGGGTTTTACTTGGTAACTGACTACTGGGAGGTCTAACCTGGTCTCAAAAATGTAGTGCTCTGGTTTTTCTGGGGTAGTGGCTTGTTCTCTTTGGTGCAAATTTCCCTCAAATCTCCAAGGATGCAGAATTATTTTCAAATTGTTAATAAATTTGGGGGGGGAATAAGTACTTATAATATCTTGCAATTTTCAATTTTATTGTTATCTGTAGAATTCAAAATATCTGTGCTTTCATTATCGAATAAACCATGAGCTTATACTGAAAACACTGGCAAAATGGAGATTATCAGAGACTTGATCACATTTAATTTGTTACTCAATCAAATTGAAATCTGAAATTGAATCTCCAAATATAAATTTATTTATAATAGCAACCAAAGAGAAATTACTTTATCTGGTTATATAAAATAAATAATATATATTAGAACTTTCTTACATTCTACAAAGACTATTTATGAGCGTAAAACACTTAAAAGATAAGCTTTATATATACTGAGATTGTTCCTATTTTTTATTTGTGGAAAAAGAGGAAAATTCATTGTTTAGTTTGTTTTCTTAAATTTAAAACAATTGAGCTGAATTTTTTTTCAAATATTTATTGAAGACTAAACAAGAAATCATTTCTTAGCAAGAGAAACACATCACATAAGGTTAAAATTATTTTTGGTGGATATTTACTGATTTTTATCACAAAAACATGTCACTAGGAAAAACTAGCATAAAAGAGCATAAATTTTTCAAAGGAAAAGTCATGATAGGTCATCTCTCAGGGACTGCTGTTCCCAGGCAATTACCCACACTTCTTGCATTAGTTTCCTATTGCTGCTTCTAACAAATTATCACAAACTTAGTGACTTAAAACAATATAAATGTATTACCTTACAGTTCTGGAAGTCACAAGTCCTAAATGGGTTTCACTGAGCTAAAATCAAGATGTCAACAGGGCTTCTTTACTTCTGAGGGCTCTAGAGGGCAGTCCTTTTTCTTGTATTTTCCACCTTCTAGAGACCACCTACATTCGTTGGCTCATGGTCCCTTCCTCCATCTTCAGAGCTAGTATCTTCAAATCTCTCTCTGATTCTGCTCTGTCATCCTATCTCCTTCTCTAATTCTTTTAAAGACCCTTGATTATGTTGGGCCCACTTGGATAATCCAGGATAGTATCCCCATGTGAAGGTCCTTAATCACATCTTCAAAGTCCCTTTTACATATAAAGTAACATATTCACACGTTTCAGGGATGTGGATGTGGACATCTTTGGGAGGACCACTATTCTGCCTATCACCCTACCACACTACAGTTCCCATGGTTCTAAAAATGTTACTTAAAGCCTTCAGGTTCAGGCATTTTTCCTGAGCATTATTTGAAGTTACTTTTAGTTTTGTTTTATTTTGTTCTATTTTATATTGTGATGTTAAAAGTTGAACACAAAAAGTGGCTCAACACCTAATGGAATGCAGTTTACAGAACATTTACATTAAACAAATTTTATGGATGTGTGTGTTTGTATGGGTGTGTTTATGTGTATATCTCGTTCTACGCATCTTTCAAAAATCTGCGGCTGATGTATAAATATAACTAAAGTGTAGTTCTGTGAGACATAAAAAGAAGTGGCTAAAAGACATATTTCTATGTTGGTTCTGATCTGAATCCTTATCTCCTTTCATCACCCCAGTTCACTTCTACCTGACTTGTTTAGGGTCACTTGCTGATCAATGTCATTTCTAAACTAACAAATTCTTTGTATCAGAGCTTAAACACCAATTACAAAGATTTCCCTCATCCACCTACAAAGGCTCAGATTTAAATTTCTGGGTATCATCAGTTGTATTTCATCGCCTATACTTCTTATGGGAGGAGGCAGTGTAGAGTGGAGGTTACGAACATAGACTTTGGAATCAGTTTTCTGGGCTTGAATCCAAGTGTTACTGACTGTGTGTCTTGAGCAAATTAATCTAGCTCTGCCTTAGTTCTATATTATCTGTAAAATGAAATAATCATGGCAGTTACCTTAGACATTGTTGTGAGGATCAAATGAAGTAACTACTAGTCTTTAGCCAATAGCTAGAACTCATTAATTGTTAGCTAATATTTATTTCCCTATATGCTACCACCCAGATTCACGTAAATGTAAATACTCGAGTAGGTACCACAAGAGATACAATAACATTTATAAACATATGTTTCACGGTTCAGGAAAGAAGTCAGAGGCTCCAAAGACTAAAAGATGATGGTTATATATTTCTTATGAAGTCTCTCCTTCAGATTAAGTTCATATTTGAAAACTGGGATTTGAAATTTGCCACTTGACATTTCTTATTACAACTTTATAAGATTCATATAAGCCAAGAATATTATAATCACGTAGGACAACTAAGTAACTAGGTTATACTATCTCCTAATTCCAAGATGTAGTTAAAAAGGTGGTCCAACCAGCAGTGGAGAAGTGTCATGGTCACAGGGAAGAATTAAATGCAGAGACTTTTTTCAGTTGTTTTACAATGAATATAGAAAGAAATGTGGAGAAGAGTTGGATCCAGAAGTAACCTGTATATTGGAGAAAGTGCAAACACCTCCCTTCAATCATCCGGCACATGCTGTATATAAGTGAAAGTGCTGGGTGTGAGAGACTACAGGGAGTGGAGGAGACTGCGGTAAATTGAAGAACGTATGCTCCACCTGAAGGATGCAGCCGCGACTCATCTCCAACTCCTGGTCGCTTTGTGGCAAGACTTAATGAATATCTCTAGATATGCAAAGTAAATGTCCTACGAGAAACTGGGAATCTAGATTTCCACTTAAATTCTCCAACATTTTTTAATGATGGCAACATGTGTATGTTTTTAGAATATCATGAGGGACAAGGTAGTGGGGGCCAAATAAAACATGCCTGCAGACCATATTGGCCTATGAATCATGAGTTCACAAGCTGTGCTGCGTATCCTAAATAACCGCAAAGTTAACTAATGTTTACTTACAAAGAATCAGTTATGAAATACTGCTTCCTTTTCCTCTTTGAAAATGTAACACAGATGTTAAAAATATGTTTCAATATAACAATTTTTACTAATAAGGTCGGACTAATAAACACCTTTCAATTATGAGTGAGGAAAAGGTATGTAAAAAAGTTATTTAAATAAATAGCTAAAAAGATCTTCTTGCCAAATAAAGAATTTTCAAAAGTTGCATGCATTTCTTCGAGTCACCATGTACGAGATGGCTTTTAGCTGCAAATAAAAATAACTAAACAACCAAAATTAGCTTACATGAGAATTTCTCCTTCTGGCCGAGATGGAGTAACAGAGACAGGATTTTCTATCTTACCTGAAAAAATTTAAAAATCAGACAAATTATACGAAACAATGGTTTTTCAAGACGTTGGACAGCAGGGGATGAAGAACGGTGATCTCTGGGAAAGAATGAGATGAGCTCTACTGCCTGGAGAGAGCTTCCAGGTCACAAGAGAGAGAAAGGAAAGCCGGGCAAAGTCCAAGAAATTCTGAGAGCTGAAGAGATGAAACTGGAGTGGTGGGAGTTCAAGACCTCAATCAATAGTCACATTGAAGGTAAACAATCTAAACGCCCCAGTTAAAGGGTAAAGATTGTCAGACTGGATACACAAGCAAGATCCAACTACACATTACATAAAAGAAACCCACCTTAAACATAAAAATACAAGTAGGTTTAAAGTAAACCATGCTCACGCTAACCAAAGGAAGGCAGAAGCAGTTATATTAATATCATAATTTATGAACAAGTTAAGTTAAATAGTATCATAATATAATATACTAATATTATATTAATATGGATATATTAAAGTAAAAAATGTAGAGTTTGGAACAATGTTATCAGAGTTTTAAAGGGTTATTTCATAATGTTAAAGGTGTCAATTCATCTAAACAACATAATTAGAAACATTTATGAATCTAATAATAGGGCTTTAAAATACATTATAGAAACGCAAGTAGACCAATGCAAAATAATAATCTGAGATTTCAACATGCCTTTCTCAATAATTGATCCAACAAGTAGAGAGAATATCTATAAGGATTTAGGAGGCTTGACCAACACTGGCATTTATAGAACACTCACCTAACAACAGATTACACATTTTTCAAGTGTACACAGAGAATTTACCTACATATACCATATACTATGACGCAAAACACATTTGGATACACTTAAAAGAAATCAAATCATAGCAAGTATGTATCTGACCACAGTAGAATTTAATTTTAAATCACTAACAGACACACACCTGGAAAATCCCCAAATATTTGAAACAAAATTGCACATTTCCAAATGTATACTTAGATAGTATTTTGAATGAAATGAAAATAAAATCATGGCATATCAAAATTTGTGGGATGCAGCTAAAGCAGTGTTGAAAGGGAAATAGGACTAAAATACCTGTATTAGAAAAGAAAGGTCTCAAATCAATTATTTCAGCTTTCATCATAAGAAACTAGAAAAAAAAGACAAATGAAAACCAAAAAAAGCAGAAGAAAGGAAATATTAAAATCATTGCAGAAATTGATAAAATAGAAAACAGAAAAACAATAAAATGATTTTTCTCCAGAAGATTGAAGAGGAAGGAATACTTACCAACTCAGTTCGTAATGCCCTTACTTTTATACTACAACCAGATAAAGACCTTACAGGAAAACAAAACTATACACCAATATTCCTCATGGATATAAATGGTAATTCCCTAACAAAATGTTATCAAATTTAATCCATCATTATATAAAATGAATAAGTTAGGTTTACTCCAGGAATGCAAAGTTTGTTTACTGTTCAAAAATCAATCAATATGATAAAATGTATTAACATATTAAAAAAGAAAAACCATATGACTATCTCAATAGATGTAGAAAAATATTTGATAAAACCAAACATTAATCCCTGAAAAAACTCTCAACAAAATAGAAATAGAAAAGAACTTCCTCAGACAGAAATATCTACAAAAAAATTATAGTCACATCATGCTTAATGGTAAAAGACTAAATAGAAATATGAGGAAAAAGGCAAGATGTCAGCTTTCACACTCCTGTTCAACATCGTACTAGAGACTGTAGTCAGTGTAATCAGGCAAGATAAAGAAATAAAATATTTTAATAAAAGAATTAAAACTGTCTTTATTCACAAACAGGTACATAAGAAAACTTTGGGGGAGTAGATGTGTTCATTATATTGATTGTGTGATTTCATAGGTATGTACAGATGTCAAAACTTATCCATCTGTACACCTTAAAGTACAGTTTATTGTATGTCAATTTTATCTCAGTAAAGCTGTTTTAAAACTTTTGTATATAATAAGGTAAATTTATTATCACACATAATAAGAAGTCTCAAAGTAGAGCATCAGTTAAATCAGCATTTTAATATCAGGATTGCTCTGTTTTGACAACTGTAGGCTTCACCTCTCATTGTCTTAGGATGACTACAGAATCTCCAGGCATTGTGTCCCTGCATAACAACGTCCAAATGTCAAAAAAGGACACAGGCTGTCCTAAGAATCTTTGTAAGAGTGAAGATCACTTTTCTAAGAAACTTCCCCTCACCTGTGATTGGTCAGAATTTCATGACACGCCCAATCTAGCGAGGACAATGGAAATATATATTGACTTAAAGCATTTATTTCACTCCCTAAAATATGTGGGTCCCCCAGTATCTGAATAAAATCAGAGTTCTGATAACAAGGAAGATGAATGTAAATGTCTTTTGGGAGAGCTATATGATCAGTGACTGGAAAAATCATTAAGTGGCTATCTAGTTAGGATTATTACATCAGTTCCTTGGTGGGGCTAAAAGAATTCTTTATTGTTAACAAAAGATATATGCATTTTTGAAGCTGGGGGGAAACGTGGGGGTGGAACAGCTTTTGAAAATTCTTAATTTGTTCAAAATTATTTTTAGTGGGATATAATGAATTTTAAATAGCTTTTCTCACCCTCAGATGAATCGGTGTTTATATTATTCATATATCGTCCTCATGTCTAATACTAACTGGAATTATGTGATGTTTTAAAATATAAACATGCATTAACCTGAGGTAGGTGAAAATGGAACCAATGAAAATTCACTTTTGGAATGTTCTTTTGTATATTGAATGCATCCATCAGGCCAAAGGTCATATCAGGACAATAACAAAAACAGTCAAGAGAATCTGATGAGTATGTTTTAGAGGGTATACATAAACTACAAAAGTTCCCCACTGAGAAATCTTGAAGAAAAAGACAAGGAGATCTGTCAGACAAATTTTTAGAAAGCAAATAAATTCCAAAAGTAGAAGGTCTGAAAGTTACTAACGACAATGATGGACATGCTGTCAAACCCGGGACTATTTCCAGGCTTCAGCACAAATCCTAGATTAGAAACTGGCAAATCTTTAATCCAGCTCCCATCTCAGACATCAACAGAGCAGAAGAATAAGGCTACAAAGTCTCCACGCTAAACCAGGTAGGCAGCCAGGCAGTTGATATCTCACCAACTTCTGGAGACGAAGGTCAGTCCCATCACATCTCTTTCATTTCCTCTATGAGACAAATAACTTGGAAGATCCAGAAACCATTAGGTGACTAGCGGATCTAAAAAGACCAGTGTCAACACCTCTTCTTGCATTAACAGGTATGAAAACCCAAACAGGACCTCCTGATTCCTTCTCCTCAAAGTAATAAATACTGAGGCTGGGGACTGGAGAACAGGAGGACATACTATGTGTCTTGCTTTGACCACAGCAACCCAAACAAGTAGGTATCTCTTCTTTGGTACTCTTTTACTTCTTAAATTATAAACTGCTCTTTTAATTCCAAAATGGAAGCTGTTGATTGGGACTGGATATATCTGACCAACTGCTCTGATGCTGCCCTTCTCTTCTCACAGCATTCTTCGGGCTATTTGATTGAGTGCCTATCTTTGCAGAGCGCTGTTGACTGGCAGGACAGATTACGCAGCTGGTGGAAGTGGGCGGGTAATACACGGTGTCTATCTTCAGGTAGCTTTAAATAATGAAAAGTGCTTTAAGTTCCTGCTAACAAAAAGCATTCCACAGACAGGACAATACCTGAGTATCTCTAGTTTAACTTAACTTAGTCGACCTTGAATGTAAGTGTGATGACATGTTCCATGGCTTCCTTTGTCCAAATAAACATGTTATTCCTGGGTTTGGCATGGGTTTTCAAATTTATTTCTACTTTATCCCCTTCTTTGAAAAAGGAGCTTAAAAGAAACATAATATCTCCATATTTTAAGAAGTTTGCACTCAGATCCATTGCATTAGTATGTCCTTCAACGGTATAAGTACTTTAATTTGCTTTTTAATCACCATACAGCTCTCTAAAAATCACCGTGAGAACAGGATCCAGCAGCTCTTGGCTGATTAGAGCTTAAAACCGTCTGCTTCCCTAGCTTCCCCATGTTACTATCCTCAAGACACTTTCTAGTTTTCTGGTCAGAGGGGACAAATTCTTCTTTATATTCCAATATTCCTCCCGCACAGTCTGCATGTTTTCAAAATGCCTTCTGTCAAATGCAGACATTATTGATATGACTTATCAACTGGGGTGAGAAAGGGAAGCTAACATCCCAACTCTCAGGCCTGGCTAATGGCAGTGCGCACGTCAATTCTACCCACTGCTTTAATAACAGACTTCATGATGCCCCCTCTCCGTGCTTGACCCCATGCCCTCGCTCTTGAGTTCACTGCTTCAGAAGAGAAGTCTATTTATCTTTTACCTACTCAGCCTTTCTCCTCTTCAAATATCTTCCCTCCCTTACATATATGTGCTTGTAACAATATGTCCTCAAATTATTCCTTGGCTCTCATTCATTTCTTAAAGGAAGTGCCATATAGTATAATGCATGGATATTTATTACTAAACAATAAAGACTTAAGAAATTCTGAGTATTCTACAAGACTAAATGTAACTCTGTGACAAAAATTCAACTTCTAACTTGTTTGAGAATTCACTGTTTAATTAGCTGGGACAAACATTCATTCTCCACATGTCCTCATCCCCATTGGTCAGAGCTTATTATAAATGACCATCAATAGAACTTTCAGTGGAATAATCATCAAGCCAGCTCTGTTCCAGCTATGTTAAAAATTTAAATAAATAAATAAATGCAAGTCATGCTTTCTCCTCTGGGGAATTTTAGAGAATGGAGTGTTTCAGTTGCACATATCTTCAGCATTAAATACATCCTGAAGAAGAGCGAGATGCTATAAATAAATCCAGTGTAGTAATGAAGCTCTGACTACTCGTGGAAACAAGAGAGCTACAGTAGGTTTGAACCCACCATTTATTTGTGCATTAGACAATTTCCATAAAGTTGTATAAGACATTTTTTGTTACTGTTTTAATCAAAGTGTAGGAAAATGAAAAAGAAGAGCCTACTTCTGAAGACAATATACATTTGAGGGCCTAGTATGTATCATGAACAATGTTTTACGTATATTATATATATTATACATATATTCTATGTTACATATATTTTACTTAAAGTAATCTTATTTAATCCTTCTAAGAAGCCTGAGAGGTAGGTAATATGCACATTTTATGGATAGGAACCAGAAATTCAGCAAGCTTAAGTAACCTACTGAAGGTCACACAACCAGGAGTGGAAGAACAATGTTTTCTGACCCTGGTCTATCTATTCCAAAGCCCACATGCTTCCCACTATGTCATGGGAGAAGTTATAATCCCTGGTGAAATTTATCTAGGGAAGATCAGTTAAACATGTGCTCAACCAAAGTCATTTCACTAGAATGTTGGCCAAAGCCTGAGGTGACTCAGACTCTGGGGATGTTCAAAAAACTTTAGCTCTCTGCCAAATGTGGCTGACTCAGAAACAAACAAAGGAGGGAAAATCCTCAAGTATAGGGAGTCAATTAGTATCTAACAGTTCTAAGAATGGGTTGACACAACTACACATCAGGCTGTATGATACAAGATATGTACAAAAAGAATTAGCCTAAACTCCAAGTAAAAGGAGGAACATTGCCATTACAAGATGCACTTAGATATGATCCAAGATGGTGTCTTTCCTTGCAAAAGAGAAGCTTAGCAGCTTCTGCAGTATCCTAGGTGTTTATCCACAATATGTTGGGAGAAATAGGAGTTTAACTAAATGTAAAGATCTATAAATCATCTCCCCCAAATGACAAGCAGGAAAGCTAATTTACTCTCTTTTTCTGCTGAAGTAGAATGACCATCAACAACAAAATGTCAAGCAGTACAGAAAAACTCCAAAAGAAAGATATAGTACAACATAGTTACTGCTAAAGCCATAAGAAAAGCAACCACAATCAATGCAAAGAGATAATTAAAGCATTCTTTCAGATCATCCTTAATGACAGCAAACACAGCCTAGCCTCATTAGTAAACCACGAGGTGCAGTTCAACTAATGGAACCCACTGGCAGCCTCAATAAATATTCCATTTCCGAGAACCTTTGTAGAGAAAGCAGCTTTAGGGGAGAGGAAGAGGAGAAACACTTAATCAATTTCCTTTAAAGACCCTTGCTTCTTATAAAATTATGAATCAGTCTTTCATGTGTTGCTTAAGAGTCTAAGACAATGGAGGCAAATGGGAGAAAATATTCTTTCAATGACACACTTCTATTGTTGACTTAAAACAACAGATCATTAAAGCAATCTGAACCACTGCAATTTTTCCCAAATGCATAAAAACATCAGTGCTAATCAACTGTCATATTGTCAAGCTCAATCATACATAATCCTATCCTCACTACTTTAGGAATTTTCTTCCTTTCCTGTTATTTCAAACATTTACTTTGAAGTTAAAAAAGGGATAAAATCATTTTGAAGGGTGCTGATTGTATGGGCCTTTTAACAGAAGGACATTTGCAAAAGGGGAAACAATCATGTGGCATGATGAAGGTGAAATAACTGACTCACAATCTCTTACCAAGTTATTTTTTAGAGAAATAAAAGTTTTAAATTAAAGTCACAGTAAAATCATTCAGATGAGAAGGGCCTCCATTGCATTTCCAGTACATTTCCCTTCTGAATCATCCAAAAAGATTTAAACCTAGTATAAATTCGTCTTATGTTATGATCTTCTTCTGAAAAAGATATAAAATAAAGCACTGCAATTAGTTTGAAAAAATATGACAATCTCAATATCATGAAATATAAATAAGAACTAACAACAGGCAGTGTATGACAAAACAAAAACCTTCAAAGACAAAAAGTCAACAGAAGGATAGGAATTCATCTTCTGACACAGTCAGACATTAATTAGTTTTACAGATTTCAAATGCCTCTTCAAAAATATCTACAATCTAGATTGAAATAGTTCTTTGCTATTCAATAGAGACGTGCATCTTATTCTTTTTAGGCTTCCACTGAGTGTGATTTACACAGGCTTAGTGAATAAAAGCTGTTGCAAAAGGAGTTTTTCTGATACATAAAATGTTCTGAAATTCCAAATACCTAGCAAGCTGGATAGCACAGAAATATGCTCCACTATTTAGAAAATATAAAACATATGGTCTATGAAGTTTATTCCACACATTTTGGAACAAAAGCTTTTAAAGAAAGCAGCTTAAATAAATTCTCTAAAATCACTTTTTAAGTGATTCAGAAACTTGTGAAAAATAACCCAAATGTAGCTGGTTTCAGATTTCAGAATTAATTTTAAATTGAAAAGTTCAATCAGACATGGACTAATCTCTCATTACACTTTTCAATCCTGATTAAAGTTGGCCAAATCTTTGGACATGAAACCAAGAATTTACATTCAGCTTCAAACTGGCTTCAAATACCGTTAGATTCAAAAATTCACGGTAAAACTTGTAGAGTAAATGTGTTAGTTTTCTGTTGCTGTGTAAAAATAACCACAAATTCAGTAGTTTATGACAACATCCATTTATTATCTTACGGTTTCAGAAGACTACGAATGGTTATAATTGGGTTCTTTGCTCAGGGTCTCCCCAGGCTGAAATCCAGGTAATGAATGGAGCTGTGGACTCATCTAGAGCTCAGGATCCTCTTCCAAATTCATTCAAGTTTTGGCCAGCATTCAGTTCCTTGTGGTTGTAGGACTGAGGTTCCTGTTTCCTTGCTGGTTATCAACATGGGCTGCTCTCAATTCCTGGAGGCTACCCGCTGTTTCCTACCACATGGCCCTCCCCCACAACATGGAAATTTGCTCCTTCAAGGCCAGGATAAGAATCTTCCTCACTTTGATCTCTTTACCTCTTTTAAGGGTTCACCTGGTTAGATCAGGTCCACCCCAAAAATCTCCCTTTCGGTTAACACAAAGTCAACTGATTAGGGATCTTAATTATATCTGCAAAACCCCTTCTGCTCAATAATGTAACATAACCATGAGAGTGATATTCCCTCACATCCACAAGTCCCACTCATAGTCAAGGGAAGAGAATTTTACAGAGTGTGTACACAGGGGTTGGGAACATTAGAATTCATTACCATAGATGCTTTTAAAAATAACACTACCATGCTACTATATTTTATGAAAAGTTAGACTATTTTTGTTTCTTGTGACAACAAGATTATTTCAATAGGATTTACTTATATACACAAGCAGTGTAAAATGTTGCAGTCCATTACCACAAGCCTTGGATGTCATATAATTTGGTGAAGCTCTGAAGCATTTCTGCTATGAAAATGTTTTTATCTTCCAAATGTAAAGTACCCAACTGAACCAGGAAAAAAGAAATCATCTTTGGTTAGGTCAGCCTCTTCCTCTTCAGGCTAGCTTAACCACAGGTTCTAAGGCTGTGCACTCAAAACATCCAGATCCTGTGTCGGTCTGGAACAGATCAGAGAAACTATTGGGCGGCTTAGTCTATTAAGGAGTGGAAACTGGACATCGTAATGTTTCTGTAGACATGGTGTCTGGTGTGCCGGCCACAGCATCCTGCTGCATCCTGAGCACTGCAGCGGCTACTCTCTTCTACAACTCTTCTACACATGTCTAGTCCATGTAACTGGATTCTTGACACATTTCTTCAGTAGGACCTATGTTCTACCTTTGAACAAGCTCATTGGTATGAGTCTCTGACAAGCTGTCTCAGATTCTGTGAGGCCCACCCAGGGGGAACTGGACGTTCCCTTCCATGCCCTTAGCTGCTGGCCACACGCTGTTCCTCAGAAGTAGAAAAACTAGAACCTCACTTCAAATATCACCTCTTGTCTGAATTTCTATCTTGTCCTTCTCTTGGAATTGAACATTCTTGGATGAAAATACCAATCAGAATAGCAAAAGTAGCTGTGACTTTAGCGTCTACTATATGTCAAGTACTCAGATGGATAGTTCACATTTATATAAGCCTTTCAACAACTCTTGAAGGAATTATTATCTCCATTTTACTGGCCTATAGCTCAAAGAGATTATGTAACTTATACCAGGTCACCTACTTCGTAGACATCAAAGCTGGGATTAAAACTGAGGTCTAACTAGTCCCAAACCCCATGTTTTCCTCTTTAATTAGAGAAGAATATTATTTGTTGCCCAAATTAGGTCCCTTTGGGGACTGAAAGAGAATCTTAAATAGTTACAGTTAGCAAAAATTCTTGCAATTGATAATTATTATTACAATTATAATAACAATAATCAAAATTAATAATAATGGGCATAAGCCAAGCCTGTGCCAGGCACATCAAAATGTACAATTTCTTTAACTTTAGCTGTAACACCCTGTACATTCTAGGGCCCTGGTTCTACAGTAAGTTGCCTCTTAGTAGCCAATCCAACAGTTGGAATGACTTTCCCAAGTGAAATTGCGGAATTCCTTTCCCATTGATCAATGATGCCCAGTCAGAGCATGCCTCATGGCTGTGCCTACCAAGCTATTTCCTGTGAATCTAACGAAAGGACATGAGTTTGATCTTGCTGGTTGTAAAGCCTGGCAAGCCAGTTTCACATTCTCCAATTTGTTTACATGTGGCTCTGCTTCTCCGATCATTAGCAAGATTTTCCAATTGCATCTTAGAGACCAAAGAAGCTTCAGAGTAACTGAGATTTTCTCAATTATTCTACATGCCCTGTTTCTAGCACAGTGATAAACACAAAAGAGGTTTTCAAAATGTTTATTGGTTCTGATAAACATGGACACACAGACAACTATAATATTTTGGAATATGCAGATGAAGGCACGCACATGTAGATGGTTTTTACACAGGTTCTCTCATATCTGAATCCATATGTAGTGTATATCTTTCAGTATTTCATTTTAAGAATCCTCCATCATATAATAAAATCTTCATGAGTGGAGGCTGTGGTACAATGTTACACAAGGCTCACTGTGCAGTGAGAACACAATAAAGAACACAAATAAACTAATTGCAACTCACATGGCATCCCAAAGTCTCCAGTTTTCTACAAAGCCCAGAATTATATCCACAATTAATTTTAACTTTCTTTCACATTAAATAATTTTCCAAAGGTATTCTATGGATCCCTAATTCTTTGAGATTCTCTTCAGGAAAAGGTGCTATGTAGCCTTTTAACTTACAGAATTTTCATTCAATTCTTTGCACTTTTCAGACTCCTGTGAGGACAAATACAAATGACCTTGAAATATTCTTATTGATCTGGCCTTACCTTCCATAGAGGACAAGAACAAAGTGATTGACTTGTCTTTATAAATTCTGGCATGAAAATGTGAATGTCCCATATGTTTTCCCACAATATTTTTATAGTTAACGGTTGGTTAAAATTCTCCCATGAAAAGATAATCTATATTCAAATAAATTTCAGAGACACTTATACTCTATACTTTCCATTTTCTCTCTCAATACACATTAGCATCTCTAAGGTTGTACTATGTAGCCATGTCTCCCACTGTGAACAAAGAAAAGCTAAAGAAAAAGAAACGCACAGATACATATAAAACTGAAAGAGCTCCTCCTAGCTAACCCCTAAAGAGGGAGGTTGGGCCATAGACTGTAGACTGAGTGAGGAACAAGTTCCTATACTGAAGACTCCCTTATACTGAAAACTCCATTATGGTGAGGTATGGATAATCCCATAAATTAGAAATATTTCCCAGCTCCCCTACGGACTGACATCCTGAAGTAGAACATTTTAATATCAATTCTCATTCTCTGGGAGTAGAAATAGATCCAGAAGCCCTGCATGTACTTTCCCAGTTCTCTAAAAACATATCAGGAATAATCTAGCAAAGTGAACATGGTAAGATTAATAGTCAACATCAGAGAGGGGCAATGTGGTCAAGTTAGTTCTTTACTGTAATGCTGAAAGAGAAATTTTATGTCAACCAGTAGTGATAGTGATGAAACAAACATAGGTTGGTGAAGGACAAATTGACTAGCCTAGAGTTTCTCTCTAGGGTATTCATTGACATGCACCTTGCAGAAGCTCAGGAAGCACCTCAGCCAGCAAACCCAGCAGCCAAGATGTAAGAATTCCCAAGGCAAAGTAGAAATGAGAAGTCATCAAGGAAGTAGGGAAGAAGCTCACACTGGAGACTTCTAGGCTTAACCACAATGTGTCATTTGGAAAAAAACGTATGTTTATGGTACTGAGTCTATTTAGAACAGAAAAATATCAATTTTCTCCTTTTTTTCCAGAGCCTACTTAGAGGAAAGACTTAACAAAAATGTAGACAATAGGATGTGCTTCCTATGCCTGGCACTTGGAGCCACTTGCATAAGACTTGATTGGCTTTCCAAAAGTGGTACCATTGCTCATTGAAAGGGTTAGAGCTGGATTTCTGAATCTCAGCACCTTTGTCATTTTGGGCCACATAATTCTTTGCTTTGGAAGGCTATTCTGTGCATTGTAGGATTTTTAGCAACATTCCTGCTCTCTACCCACTATGTACTAGTAGCACCTCCTCAGCTGGGTCAAAAAAAATATTTCTAGACATTGCCAAATGTCCCTAAAATTTTCTAGTCACCAATTCCAAAGTATGGGTGGGATGGGGGGTTTCCTGACACCAACAAGCAATTGGACACCCACACCAGCAGGGTGTCTAAGAATTTAACTCAATTCTGACACTATCTACCAAGGAGATAACATCAGATTCCACAGGTTAAGGATTCAGTCCTACAAGATTGCCTCCCCTCCTCACTTCAGATGCCAGTTGCAAACCCAGGTTGTCACCTGTACTTTAGATCGACTAGCTATAAATTAGAGGTTACCACGACCCCCTCCTTAGGTTCAATTAATTTGCTAGAATGGCTCACAGAACTCAGAGAAACATTTTATTTATTAGATCACCAGTTTATATTAAAAGGATATAACTCAGGAACAGCCAGATGGAAGAGATGCACAGAGCAAGGTATGGAGAAAGGATGCAGAGCTTGCACGCCCTCTCCAGGCCATTCTCTCAGCACTCCACATGTTCATCAACCCAGAAGCTCTTTGAATAGGCATGATTGGTTAAATCATTGGCCATTGGCAATTGACTCATCCTCCAGACACTCCCTTCTTCTTGGAGATGGGGGGCGGGGGTGGGCAGGGAGGTGGTGTGGGAGGGCAACAACTGAAAGTTTCAACTCTCTAATCACCTACTTGGTTCCACTGGCAACCAGCCCTCATCTTTAGGTGCTTTCCAAAAGTCACATCATTAACATAACAAAAAATACATTTATCACTCTCAATACTTAGGAAATTCCAAGGGGTTTGGGAGCCATAAGCCAAGAAACATGGACGAAGACCAAATACATATTTTTCTTATAAATTACAATATCGCAGTCTCATAGGGTGCAATTTGCCCCTGGTTGAGACTAGAGAAAGGAACTGAAACAAAATTCACAGTTTCTGCGTGAAAGTAAAAATGGACTGTATTTATATCAGTAAGCATTAGCAGGAGGCTCAAAATTGAGATTAATGGAGTGGGGATGGGATTTTGAAATCCTCTTCCGTATTCACCAGCTGTATCCCAAAAGCTGACTGCATTTGGGGGAGTTTATCCAAATGTTTGTTATAGTTGATATTACTCACTGTATGTTATTCTTTTCCACATCTCAGTTATCTATTTGCCAAGACTATTTTTTTTTCCTTGCTGAGGTTGCCTAATTCTGCCTGAGTGGTGCTAGGTAAGTAAGGTGTGAGTGGTGCCAAGTAAGTTGGCCTGTCACAGACTGGGTTAGTCTGAAATATATCTGTTCAATGGAAAAAAGGACTTTTTCTTATACTACTATGCTAGAGCCCATTATTGCTTATGGTTGAGGTACGGATGGGGGGACATATATATTGTTCATGATTATCTATTCTGGAGAATAAACCTATGCTGATAGGTGTGACCTAACCATAATTGCAAAGTATAATAAGGTTTTTTTAGTAAATGTATAGGAAGGGAGAATTTGGATGTTACTCTTTCAGATGGAATTAGTAGACCCAAATTTGCTGAAGTTGGAGGGAAGGCTTTATATCTGCTGCTGCAGAGAACACAGATTTAGGGCAGGATCAAAAGAGAAACTACCACAGGGACAGGAATTCAAAGAGGACTAATGGCTATCCCAAGAGGTAGGCTGCATGTATGAAAGCCAGGCTTTAATTTCACTTTTTCTGGTTATTTGTTCTCATATATATACATGAAATCTGCAAGTATAATTGACTCACAGTAATAAAAACATGATCTGAGATTTATAGTCTTTTACTCTTGAAATTCTGACCTCATGAATGCCAAGAATCATTGGAGCTAGATGATGTATATATGGGGACTCATTATACTCTTTTACAAACTTTTCTGTTGCTTTGAAATTTTCCATAATACCAAAATATTTTTTAAGAAAAACAATTAATACTTTTCTACAAAACTAGATATTTTATTTTGGTAGCACCTGATATTTACACTGTTTAAGCAGAAAGGGAACATGTTGCTTGTAAAGTCAGATTCCTAGTTGGACATTTTAAAAACAAGAAGTTTCTATAATGTTCTACCTACCTAGTTATTCAACTATATTTTGATCATAGTTGTGAACTTTCTGATAGAATTTTACTTCTCTTGCATGCAATACTTTAGAGACTTGAACTCCTTCATTTTACCAAAATGCAAAGTAACTATGCGATCTTGCTCTTCTGGAAAATTCAATTACATTGAAAATCAACTAGAGAATATTGCCCCTGAGTTAAGGTGATTCAATGAGCATGAATGTATGCAGATTATCATGGAAGAAAATAGACAAAATAGTAATGGCAGCTGCAATTTGTTCATCACTTTAGGATTTACAAATCACTTTCATGAACATAATTTTATTTTTTCCATCCAATGTTCTATATCCGCCCCCCCATCTCTGACCTCCCAACCTTCCAAATAAGAGGATTTCACCAGTCTATTACTAGAAACAGTAAACACCACTTAAATGTTCTTTATTGATAAAGTGCATTTACCAGTGTATGCATTTTTTGTCCCTATACTATATAATTCATATGAAGAATGTATGTGTGTTTTGACTTAGATTACCTGACTCTCAAACACTCCTATCCCACCATTTAAGCAATGAAGTCACAGTTCACAGTCCAAAGGACTGGTGTTTGGGTTCCATGTAATAGCTGAGGCAGTTCTATCTTACGGGACAAGCAATATGGGACACCCATATACTTGACTATAGGATGACACAGTTAGACCACAGTAGGCAGGTGACATTCCACACATTTGTAGATTCCTGTCTGGCTGCTCACCTTGAAAGGTATTTGGAGGATCTGTAGTGAGTTAAACTATAGTGAGCAAATGTGTCTGCAGGATGTGAATTCCATCATCACACCCTTTCCTTACGTTCCTAAAAAGACCCTTCAAGTTCCCTAATGCTCTTTCTTGGTCTGTGAGTCATAATGAATTATCAGGCATTTTAATACTGCAAAAAAGAATTTAAAACAAATGGAAAACTTCATGTATTTCACTGATTGACTGAATGACTAAATCTGCTAAATGATATTTAATCAGATTAATTTTGATAGACAATCCATTTATTGATATACAAAAAAAACTTCTGCCCCTAACGTTCTACTTAATTATTGACTAAATTAAATTCAAGATGATTAGGAATAAGAAATAGATTTGCAAATATTGGAGTCTTTTCCATGCAGTTAAAAAGGATTCTCAGTGGTACCATGAAAATAGCCCCCTCCATGGTCCCATTGACCACATGACATGCATTAGGTGAAATTTCAGAGTGTTAACAATTGATTTTCCCTGCAAATTGTGCAGTTGAGTGCACCACCAAAAACAACTAGTACTTTAAGGTAAGCACTGTCATTAAGGAAACAAGCTTATAAAAAAGTAAAGATGAAAATGAATCCAGTTCACCTTGAGAGAAGACCCTGAGTAACAAGTGAACTTGATATAGTTGCTAAGGAAACATCAATTGCTTACAAAAGAGGATTAATGGTAAGAAAGAACTAGACTCAAGTAACAGACTGATCTCATGTTTTCATTGTACAGGCAGGATAACAAATCGATGAGGGCCTGTCAATTGAATCTGTAATAACCAAGCAATGCCACACGTAATTATACAATACATATAACAGATGTGGCTTCCTACTAGGAAAACAAAAATGCACTAAATACATGCAAAGAAATGTAAAATGCATGCTAAAATGATCTGGAAAATAAGGCCACATACCCAATATATATGAAATGAAAATGTCTAAAGTAAACAGAAGTTTGCCTAATGAAATTCTAACAGCTTGCAGAAATAGCTTTTTATTTTTCTAATTTTATCTTATATTATATTTTGGGATGTTTGAAATTCTCATTTAAGAATGTCATTTAAGGGTGTAATTTAGATGGAAAAAGCACAGCTAATGCTTTCTTCAAGTTTCAGCTCCTTTAAAACAGCAAGCAATGAAAATTCTGACTTGTAGGATCACACTGACCAATAGAACCACCTTAGTCTTTGGCAAAGAGGGTGGAGGATGGGTTTCTATGTACTAGAATTGGGCAGGGAACTCCCATTTTATCTTGAAGGGTGGGTCAATGCACATCATCAGCCTGTCTTGGGAGGGGAAGCTTATGGAATGGGTCTTACCCTCTCTCTGGGGTTGTTTGCTGGTCAGCATCCTCTGTCTGGTAACCCTGGGGAGGTGAGAGGGATAATGAGCCCCTGACCTTGAGCTCCTACAGAGGTTTGAATAATCTTTTACAGTAATATCAAGTAAGCATCCAAAAAGAGTACAAAATAGGACCAAGAGTGGTAACCTTATTTAACTTGTTTCCTGGAACCCACACAAAGGCATCAGAAAATACAGCTTCTCCAACCAGGCCCTTCAAGAAACCCCCACATGGGCATTCTCTTGTGCCCTAACCCTGTCTCCCCCGCAGCCCAGTTCTCCTCCCACAGGGACACTTTGATCCTCTCTTCCCTTGGAAAGCTCACTTTTCCCCAAACCCCCCTCCACTTCCAGGAAAATTCTACCTCTCCCACATGAGAAAGAAGTCTATTGATGTCTTTATCTGTTCTTGGGTATTGCAAACTCTGCCACCTCAGTCTTCAGCAAAACGTTAAGTTTTCTTTGGCCCAGGCTTCTGCTGCTTCTCAGGGGAAGCCATGGGCTATGTGCTCATGAATAGTATAAGCCAGTAGAAGCTCTTTGCCAATAATGGCCGCAGCCATGTTCCTCTAGAATTGTCTAAGAAAACAGAGTTTAATCTGATAAGAAGAAAGCACATTCTTCCCATTCGCAGGGTTTTCCTCCTACTCTTTGAGAAATAAGACCTTGGCACTATTGTGCTCAAGGATTATTGCTTCCTTTCTGCCTTGCCTTCACTGCAAAGCCCTCTCCCCTCCCACAGAGGAATAATGGATCTGCCTGAGCCATCAGATTATAGATAGTGCAATCATCAAATGGATTCTCTCAGACTCCAAATGCTTCCACAGTGGAGGGGAGAGGGTATGGTTAATCTTGCCATGTACACAGAGTCCCTTTTCTGGGGCCTAAGATTGTGTTCTTAGATATACTAAAACACATCCACAGAGTTACTTGACCCATAGTTACTTTTAACAACTATGTTGTTGTCTGACCATCAAGGCTGAGTTATCGGTAAAATTGTAAGACAATTTGGTCATAAAAATAACAGGATTGCAGATGACAAAAAAAAAAAACAGACCACATGCTGATAGTCCCATTATTAACAATAACTTAGTTACGAAATTAACGTTAATCGAATCAACCATTTCACCCCAAATTTATTTATTCGTTCATTCAGCAAATTTTTAATGGACACTAATTTACACGCTAAGGACAGGATAGCAGGGAAGAAAAGCAAACAGAGGAGACAGAGCAGCCTATCCCCAGTGGGTCGATGGAGCCTTTCCTCTTCTCTGCCCCCACCACCCAAGCTCTCTGCTCCTGCCTTGTCGACTTTATTGCTCCCTCAAGTGAGAAACCCATCACAGGAGCTTGAGTCAGCGCAGTGCCGGTAAGTGCTGAGCTGGCTTCTTCACAGACTGAAGCTGCAGCCAGAGACCCGATCGGGCATAACGCACACCTCTGCTCCTTCCCCGCGATCTCCCCAGGGTTTGCCATCGACCACTCTAAATTGTTCTAAGTGGTGTTGGTGGTTTTGGTTTCTAGACAAGCATCGACCTCAGACACAAACAAACCGAGGGTGATGTCCCCTGTGAATGCGAGTGGCGTGGAAGGTTGTCCACAGGTCTTCTCCATGACAACGTGGCCACAGCACACCCAGTGCCCATTTAAACTCACTGGGAGAGTGGCAGCCAGATCCCAGGGTGAACACACATAGCAAACTTCATTGGAGGAGAAACAGGGGGTGTCCCACAGAGGGCTTTCTTCAACAATAAAAAATAGCAGCAACTCGGAGCAGGGAGGATGGGGCATCAAGGACGACAGAATGTTTCTCACTGTCATCACAATAATTACTTCTGTTGCTCTGAGAATAGAAACGATGCCCTTGTGCTGCTCTCTGGCTGCGTTTGACAAAGAGTGGCTAAGCAGCCAGCAACGCAGGAGCAGAGCAGCAAGAGCGAGGGCTCCATGCGACAGCATCTACCTCAACAAAGGAAAAAAGCTTGAAAAAAGCGAATATCATTCTCAGCTCTCCAGAGAATCAGACATTGCTTCCAAGTCCACGCCAAAGCATCTGCATAAAGCATGTACTTGACTCAGCACGATCATAAAAAAATATATTCTTCCTGGCAGGGGAAACGACTGGTAAGTAAATTGGTATACACTTTCAACAAGAAAATCTGTGGTCACACCTCCACTTTCTCCCTTCTCTCCAGCCAAATTCTTAAATCTTTTTCATTTTTGAGGGGAGTGGGGAGGAAGAGTGGCCCTGAGCTAACATCTG
>JAQQSS010001168.1:0-61414 GCA_028646465.1 Rhinoceros unicornis | reverse complement strand
GTGTCATGTGTAGAAATGTCTTCCACCATAAAACTATAAATTTTTATTGGGGGCAGTGTTGATGTAAGGAGTTGGATCATCATTCCCCTTTTAATGAGCTGAAGAGATGAGCTAATAAACTTCCAGATCCTCCCCACCCAGGAGATTCCAGCTGGCCGGAGAAGATTACTTCACTCTCCCTAGGAGGGTCCACAGCCACTGAAAAGTATCACTGATGTAACTTAAAATCAGTTTCATCACACCCAGTCTTGATGCAGTGTCGCTCCCAAAATACAAGAGCTAATGCTCAGTGACTATATATATGCAAAGTGCCATGTGCCAGGCATCGTCTAGAAGCGTTACATGTGGTTTACTCATTTAATCCTTACAACAGGCCTATATCCTGTTATCATCCTCATTTTATGTATGAGAAAACTGAGACAGGGAAAGGTTAAGTAACCTGTCCAGTCACTCAGGCCACTGAGTGCTATTTGAAAGCGGGAATTTGAGCCCAAGGCAGCCTGGCCCCAGAAGATATGCTCAGAACCACTGTGTTTATACTGCTCCTAATAAAAGAGAATCACAAATGGTAAAAATGCTTGACAAGAAATTTAAGTCTGTATATTTCTTTTGGGAAAACCAAACGCTGAGAAGGAATCATGTAACAGGCGTACAACTGTCCTAAAGATCCTCATGACCCATCTGCCTCCCAAACATCCTCCATATCCCAACAGCTGCTCCCCCCAAATCTTCAACTTAAACACAATTCCTGCCGGAACTGGGTTTTTCTTCCCCTTTACCTTTCCTCTCACCTACCCCACACCTCTTCCATATCTATTCTGTTCTTTTCCTTCATTCACTTTTTAAATTTAAAAATATGAAAAATACATAAAGAAGAAGATAAGCAGTCACCTGCAATTAACAAGCAGTCCCCTGGATTAACTAGTTAATGTCTTTACATATTTTTCTTCAAATCTATTTTTTATGTTAGTCTATTTTTTTCAAAAATTATACCTGCTTATTATACAAAACTCAAATGCTACAGAAAATACAAAATGTGTAAAATTTTGAAACATCTTAAATTCAAAAATAACTTTTGTTAACATTAGGTAAATATTGATGGAGTCATTTTTGGTATAACTACAGAGAGAAGACTATACATAAATATGCTTTTATAAAATTGAGCTCTTATAGATTCTTTTTTTTAATTTAAAATTATTCAATTTAATAGTGCAGGAATTTGAAGGAAAAGATACAAAAACAAAAATGAAGGAATTGAACTTCCAATCAAAGTGTTCACCACAAGAGAGATACTTTTCTAAAAGAACACTCCAAGGCCAATAATAATGATTATTATTATTGCTAAATTAAAGTAAGACCTTAAAATTTGGAATGATTTTTCTTATTACTTTTTTAAAATCATATTTCCTAGGGTGTAATTGGTAAATAATACAATGCATCCATTTCAAGTTCGATGACTTTTGACAAATGGGTGCACCCATGTAACCACTACCCTGTTCAAGAAGAAGGAACGTTTCCATTACTCCAGAGTGTCCTCTTATCCCGCTTTGCAGTCAATCCCCCCACCACTCCCTGTCCCAGGCAGTCAATGATCTAGTGCCACAATTATATTCATGCACCTCTTGGTGGACATTTGAATTGTTTCCAGGTTGGGGGCTGTTATAAACAAAGCTGGTATGAACGAGTCCCTTTTGTGGGCATGTGTTTTACAAATTCCATTTAAAATTTTTTATTCTTTAACGCCAACTTATTTTGTGAATGGATGTTACATTCACATATACAAAATTCGCTCAAATGTTACAAAGGCCTGAAGCAGCAGTCCATACACTTTTCTTTATATTTGCTAATTAAGGGGGAAAAAACTTATCTTGGAGAGTTTCCTATCGGGACACGCTTGATATAAGCTACACACATACACTATGCTAGGTATATCATTAGATTATCCCATTTAAA
Organism: Rhinoceros unicornis; assembly: GCA_028646465.1. NCBI lineage: Eukaryota > Metazoa > Chordata > Mammalia > Perissodactyla > Rhinocerotidae > Rhinoceros > Rhinoceros unicornis. Next base: position 59,461 of record JAQQSS010001168.1, on the reverse strand, counting down.
CTATTTTGAAACCGAAGGAGCTTGGCCCAAGGTCAAACCAAAGGCAAGAGGCGGCGCCAGGACTGGAAGGGAGGCCTCCCAGAGGTCGCGCCCCTAACCACAGGCTGAACTTAATCCTAACGTCTTTGTAATAACCGCGGTGTGTCTGATAGGCCTGGAAACCAATATCCAAGCAGTTTCTGGTCACAGTGCTGGTCTGGTCCGCTCCTTTTGGTCAGAAGCTCCTCGATCAGGGAGCCGGAGCATAACAGGGCTGACAGCCTCAAGACTGAGGAAATCCGTTGAACACTCTAAACACCCACGTTTTCTCATCAGTAAGGCACTGAAAGTTGGCTTCGGTCTTGGTTCGGATAATTTATGTTTGAGCAAGGGGACCTCCCGCTACTGGGGAGAAGAGAAGTTCACGGCTCTTCTTCATCCAAGTAGATAAGTCCGTAGGACGTAGGACCTCTCCTTTCAATGTCCTGAATACCCGATCGGCATCCTGTGCTGTTTAGTCGGTTTTCTCTGGACCTGCCCTTGTGTACCACCCGCACCCCACCGCCACCGCCACCGCCACCGCCACCGCCACCCGCAGCCCCAGCCCGAGCCCCGCGCGGGTCTCGGTAGCTTCTGGGGCCGAGCGCACCTATGAGCGCCGTCCCCGAGGTAGCCACGAGGGGGCGCGATAGTCCTTCCCGCCGCGGTCCCGCCTTTTCCATTTGGCCAGGTAGTTTCTATTTGCCGGGACGTTGTGGATCAGAAGCGAGAGTGAGCGAGGTAAGAGAACAAACACATCTTGGGAAAGAGGTTAGCAAAACGCCCACAGCTGCCAACACTGGATCTGGGGTTTTCTTCTAAATTGTAGTTCGATTGTTGCCAAACACAAAACACAGGTTCGTTTACCTGCCGCACGAGAGGGCCAATAACCGGAACGCCAGGCTTGTGGCCAGGCAAGAGGTTCACTATGGAAAGGCAGCCAGAGGAGGAGATGGGAGTTAAAATTGAGATCCGGGCGGGCCCGTGGCTTAGTGGTTGAGTGCCCGCGCTCCCCTGCTGGCAGCCCTGGTTTGGATCCCAGGCGCGCACCGACGCACCGCTTCTCCGGCCATGCTGAGGCCGCGTCCCACATACAGCAACTAGAAGACTGTGCAACTATGACATAAAACTATCTACGGGGGCTTTGGGGGCGGGGACTGAGATCCACCTCTTGGAAGGGAAAAGGTAGGGGTTTTTATCTGGGGCTTTAGGTAGGGGAGAAGGAGCATGTGCTGGGGTTTTAGGCAGGGGAAGAGGAGTATATGGCCTTGCTGGTTGGCGCCTTCCCATCAGCCTGCGTTTGGCCTTGAAGACTGAATTTCTTTTCCCTTGACTGTTTTGGATTTTTCATCTTCAGGCTGCGTTTGGCCTTGTGAGCCGGAATCTTGATGTCTGGACCTTGACTTTCTGGGAAAGACAGCTCACTCACACACTAAGGAGGGACAGAAAGACCTGGTTAGTTTTGAACAACAGCTGATTATGCCGAGTATGCACAGCTGCAGTTAGCAAAGCTTATCTCAAAGGTGTTTTTTTCTCTTCTTCTAGCCCAGGGAAGATTTTTCAGCTTCTTCCTTCTCGATTTCACAATATCCCGGCACTTTTGGATAGGGGAAGAAAACAAGTTGCTTCTGACAGTGTGGGGCCTAGTGGTGGTGGTGGTGGGGTATTTACTATTCTGACTGCCATTTAAGGAGAAGGGATACTAAGGAAGCTTCCTAATTTGCCAGGCTACTGAAGCAGGGCAGGTGCAAATTGTAGGCTGCGAGCTCACTCCTGTTGTCTGCCTGTGGAGGTAACAAAAGAGGGCCTGAGAGAAGAGGTAGGGGGAAGAGGAAGCTGGAAGCAGAAGTATGAAGAGGCTGCTTTGGGGTGGGAAGGATGGGTGGGGTGGTATCTACGGAACTGGCTAGCAATGGCCCTGAGGTGTGGAAGCAAGACATCAAGCAAGGCAGCTGACACTCAAGTAAGCAAGTCAGAGGAAAGATTCGATATTTAAAGGGCAGGAGATGGGTAGGAAGGCTGCCTAGTTGCAGCCTCTGGCAAGATGGGCAGATGAGAAACTGGTCACGGCTCCTCCCAAGACTTCCTGCGGTACGTTCCTGGGAGGATCACAGGCATCCTGGCAAGACTCAGGTCCGACTGCGGTTCTGACCTGCGTGCCCTATCCGTGCAAGATGTCCCGGGCACTAGGGCGGAGCCGTTTCCCCACGCAAGATAAGCGTGTTATGTTTTCAACTGAACGGGGAGGGGAGAACACTTAGAACAGTTATAGGTAGTTTTTGTTTCACACCAGTGAGGTGAGTGAGTGCCCACCACAGCTCAGGAATTCTGCCAATGTTCCCGTGAAGCTTAGGGTGTGAGAGCAAGGCGTCGTGGAAAAGCTACCCTACCCTGGATAGGGTTCACTGGAACTGAAAAAGGGCATAGCGACTGCTGGACAGACACGCAAGCTATGAGATTCCCTACACGGTGCTCTGTAAACCCTCAAAAGCGCGGGCGCAAATGAGGTAAATACACCGAAAACCACTCTCTCTGTTTTCTGCACAGTAGAAACACCGGGGGAAAGCGCGAGCGCAGTCCCCCACTACCACAAATTACGCAGTCGAGTTTCCCACATTTGGGGAAATCGCAGGGGTCAGCACATCCGGAGTGCAATGGATAAGCCTCGCCCTGGGGAAACCACCTTCGTGATCATGGTATCTCCCCCGCCAGGTAAGTATGAGGGATGCCCCCGCCGCCCAGGTGCAGCCTCAGGTGCCTTGCACTGTACACACACGGTCACTCTTCTCCCCGAACCCTACCCTCCCACCCCCACCCCCACCCCCACCCCCTGCCTCCCTAGCCCTTCCACACAGCTAGCACACGCAGTTTCAAGCAATAGCCCTGGACTCGCTCCCACAGCACGGGAGATCCTATCGTGTTTAAGCAGCAGGCGCCGAAACAGCAGCCCCTGCGCTGCCATATCTACATAGGACACGCCCTGTCAGTGACGTCACGGAAGTAGCCCTTCCCTCCAGAGCGCGTCCCGCCCTCGTCCGCTCCTCCCTCCTCCCGCGACCTCCAGCCGGTGAATCCCCGAGCCCGCGGCCGTTGGGGACAGTGACGTCGGCCTCTCCCTCCTTCCCTGCCACCCCCCACTCCTTGGGGCGGCACGCGAGGTTTCTTAATCCTTGTGCTGCCGAGGGCCTGTCTGGCGGTGGCTGAAGCCTGTGCACCTTTCTTGAAATAATGGCTTTCCGTTACAGGGGAAACTGGTTCCTTTCAAATCCACTTATCTTTGTGATGTAGCGCTGCGTGTGTGTGTGTGTGTGTGTGTGTGTGTGTGTGTGTGTGTGTGTGTGTGTGTGTGTGTCTATTAAAACGCAGTAAGCATCACGACTGGCAGGGAAACCTATTCCGTTCTTGAAAGTTCAATTTCATTCATGGAAAATTTCATTCATTTTACTTTCAACCCTTAGGTGTGGAAAAGTGTTTTGGATTTTCCCCCCCTATTCCCTTTCTGGGACGCGTGTTATTGTGAACAAATAATTGGGACCCCTCTCCAGGGTCTAACAGGTGAATCTAGCAAGCAAGCTGCATAGGCTTAGAGTGAGGGCAAAATCTACTCTGTACTGTGACGCAGCCTTGGAGGTCATCTTAAGCCTGTGTCAGAATGACCTGGCAACCCTTCACCTCATGACCGGAGACGCCAGCGGGAAGAACCTCTGCACCCAGAAGAGATGGAATACTTGGCTCTCGTACCCTCTAGCTACATTCTTCAGTTGGGGGGATAATTAGCAACCCTAGTCCTTGCCCCCCTCCACACATAGATAACATCAACATTCCGGGATTTATAACCAAGAAATTCTTGTTTTACAATCTAGAGAAAAACCAGATCTACCCTGCCACGGAGGAACAGATAACGGTGTTTGATTGTTGGCCTATATGACTGTTGATGAGTAAGCCTCTTTCCACACGTGTATATTGCCTTGTAAAAAGGCATATAAAGTGTACTCAGATCTGTAGACTTCGGAGCAGTTCCCCCAGGACTTGCTGTTTCCTGGGCTTGAGTCCTCACCCTTGGTTATTGAATAAACTCTTTCAAATAACTTTTATCAAGATTCTTTATTTCAGTCGACATTATTCATGTTTGGATCTCCTGGGCTCATCCACTTTCCAGGTCCACTTTCCTGAACTTGAACCCGGCTACCTGAGGGTTACTGTAAATATTCAATAAGACCTTTCGGCCTTGTTCCCAACACAGACATAGGTGAAAAGAAGTTGATCTTGTCAATTTGCTGTTTTCTTGTTTAACCTGAGGGGTGACTCAAGGGTCACAAGGATTTATGAGCTTGTTTTACAGAAGAAAGAGAATGCCTTCAAGGAAGTCATTCCTTGGGATCACCATCATTAGGATCACCAGACAACCAGCCCCCAGCTGCCCTTGACGCCCAGAAGTCAGATTGCCCAATGGCTTATCTGGAGTGAAAGAAACCCGGGATTACCCCTTTGTTTCTCCAAAACTCCTCCTGCCAAGCCCCTTAGTTCTGTAAAACCCCCTGCTTTCTTCTCTTGTTAAGGCAGATTTGAGAGAACCTATCCTCTCGCCTTCTCGTTTTGGCCAATTCGAATAAACCTTTCTCCATGTCCAAGTACCCGATGTCTCAGTGATCGGCTTAGTGTGCATCGGGCACACGAATTTGAGATTAAGAGGTTCGGTATCAAACTGAATGCCTGTTTTTACTTCCTGGCTCTTACTTTGGTTTCTGGGATACGTTCTCGACGTTATCCTCCAACTCTTAAATTTTTTTCTTGTTTCTACTATTGTGGCTTTAATATCCAAGTGTTACATTTTTCTCTAAGTGTTCCTTTCTTTCTTGCAACCAGTTCTAGTTTCATATTTTCAGTATCTCTGCGACTATTAACTATAGGGTGTTTTGTTGTTGTTGTTGTTGTTGTTGTTTTCTCCTGGAGAAAAAAACTTTGTGTTTCCAAGGAGAAGTAGGCATCTTCTACAGCACATCCTTCCAGGTTATCCAATTCTAGCTCTGTTCTGTTGACTTTGAGCTTTTTAGTGATTCTTTGGAAATTGAAGTTTACTGATGGAAATGTAAATTTGTCCTTCCTGGTAGTTATCATAATTTACTTCCTCCCGCCAGAGAATGAAAGAGTTTAGTCTCCATTTGCAATTCATCTCCATAGTCCTTTACTCCCAAGTTCTTTGTGTTGTTTTGACTCTCCCTTTGCACAGATTTTAACATCCATCTGCTACCCTCTATCTTATGAGTAAAATACATCCTTTAACACATGCTCTTCATTATAACTATGTGAGCCACGTTAGTACCTCTTTCTGAAAATTGTTTTTTAACGCTTCTCCTTGCGTATGTTCCATATACTACCAGTTGCACGTTTTAGGAAGTTCTCTCTGTCGCATTACACATATTACATTTGTACTGGATATTCTCTGCCCTTCCAGATTCCCTCTCTTACCTTTCTCCCCTGATCTGTGTGCCTGAGGCTGACCCCCATAGCCAGCATTTCCTGGTCTTCCTTGCCCTCTGGATCTGGGTGGGTGCAGCAAATACAAGGAGATCAGACAGGAGGGGAGAGAGGTCAGGGTATTTTTAAAGCCCCCAGCAACCTCTCTGCCAGGCCTCAGTTTGCTGTCACTCATTGATTCCACCTCCAAAGACTATGGTCCTGTCTAGTGATCCTCCCCTAGATTACAGGTCTCCTTGGCTCTGGTAACTACTCTTTTCTCTTCCTATTGCTATGGAATGAAATGTACCGCCCTAAAATTCATATTTTGAGGCCCTACCCCCAATGTAATGGTGTTTGAAGATAGGGCCTTTGGGAGGTGATTAGAATTAGATGAGGTCATGAGGGTGGGGCCCTCATGACGGGATTAGTGCCCTTATAAGAGACACCAGAGAACTCCCTCTCCCCCAGCCCCTCGAAGGGGAACAGAGTGTGCCACTCCAAAACGTGCCACTTTGGCATGTGGATTGTTTTGAGCTGAAGGTGGTTGTGACCCAGCAGACTCAGGAAAAACTTACCTCTCCCTTAACTGCCTAAAAGAATTTAAATAGGGGGCCTGTACCAGAAAGAGAGCTATTACCAGAGAGAACTTTTTTAATCTGAAAGACTTATCTGCCCGGCAGGGCAAACATCTGATTAGCAAACATCTGCTCTTCTTATTGTTCTGTGAATGACCCTCCTCCCCTTTGAAGCCCCAGGCCCCTATCCCATCCCTTAGCGCAGGATGACATATAAGCCTCAATTGCCTGACTGCCTTTGAGTCTCATATTTTTATGGGGCTCCTGAAGGTACAAAATTTGTATCTCCCCTGTTAATCTGTCATCTGTCGATTTAATCTTTAGATCAGCAAAAAGCCTAGAAAGGAAGAGTGGAAAATTTTTCCTCCCCAACACCATTTCCCCTTCCTCCTCCTCCTCAAAAAAGAGGTCCTGTGAGTACACAGCAAGGTGGTGGCAGCCTACAAGTCAAGAGAAGAGGCCTCAGAACAAAACTGTAGGGGAGGCTAAACTTTTCCTCTACCTTCTTATTGTCTCTGGCTGGGCCTGAGAATCAAGTTGACATAAGACAGATTAATAGTAGAAAAGCATACAAATATTCTTACACGTACATGGGAGCCTTCAAGGAAAATAATGACCCCAAAAGTGCTGAGGACTAAGGGCTTATGTACTAGGTTGAACAAAGTGTAGTAATTGTGAAAAAGTAACCAAAATATCTGGGGAGGGTAAAGGAAGATAAGGGTTATTTTAACTAGAACATTTTTGGCATTGGTTTCTAGTTATTTCTTTGTTGTCAGAGAACATACTTGGCATGATTTCAATCCTTTTAAATTTTTGAGGTTTTTATTGACAGCTCAGAATATGGTCTATCTTGGTAAACAGTTCATGTGCAAAATATATTCTGTTGTAGCTGATGGAGCATTCCATAAGTCAAGCTGGTTGACAGTGTTGTTCAGGTCTTCTATATGCTTCCTGACTTTTTTGACTACTTGTTCTAGTCATTACTGAGATAGGAACATTGATGTAGCCAATCATAATTTTGGACTTACCTATTTCTCCTTTCTATTCTATTACTTTTTTTGCTTTACATAATCTGAAGCTCTGTTCTTGGGTTAGATACCTACTTCAAATGATTATGTTTTCTTGAAAAATGATCCCTGTATCACAAAGTAAGGCTCTTCTTTGTCTCTGTGCAGGGTAGCAATTTTACAACAGAATGCTTCCATTTTCTCCCTCTCATCCTTTTTGCTGTTGTTGTCATCATACATTTCATTTTTACATGCAGTATAAATCCGACGTTATACTTTAACATCTTTTGCTTTGTCCAGTCAATTACTGTTAAAGAGATTATAATTAAGAAAAAATGCCTTTTATGTTTATGTACATTATTACCATTTCTTGTGCTCATCATTACCTTGGCTAAATCTATACTTCTATGTGGTATCACGTTCCTTCTGGCTGACGGACTTCTGATTGCATTTCTCATGGTGAAGGTCAGATGGAAGTGGATTCCTTCAGCCTATGTTTGCCTGAAAAGTCTTTACTTCACCCTCATTTTTGAAAAATATTTTCACTCGGTATAGAATTCTGGGTTGACATTATTTTTCTGTTCAGTATTTTCACAATATTGCTCCAATGTCTTCTGGATTGCATAGTTTCAGATGAGGAGTCTGTAGTCTATCTTATTTTTGTTCAGCTGCAAGTTTCCTTTTCTCTGACTGTCTTCAAAATTTTCTATTTTTCCTTGGTTCAGCAGCTTTATTAGGACTTTCTTCAATGTGTTTTCCTTTTATTTTTGGGTTTATGCTTTGGGTTCTTTGTGCTTTTTATGGTGTGTTTTCTTGCCTTTCACGAATTTTGGAGAATTCTTCAAATATTTCTTCTGCCCTGTTCTCTCTCTCATCTTTCTAGAACACCAAGTATACAAATGTGGAACTATAGAGTATGAGTCAACATCTTTTACACTCTCTCTTTTTTATGTCACTAATTTCTTTCCCTTGCATCTTAGTTTGGTCAATTTTTATTGACCTATCTTCAGGGTAGCTGATTCTTTCCACTGCTGTGTCCGCTCTGTGGGTAAATCCAGTGAAGAAGTTCTTCATCTCAAAAGTCATTAAAAAACATTACTAGCGGGCCAGCCCCGTGGCTTAGTGGTTAAGTGTGCGCACTCCGATGCTGGCGGCCCGGGTTCGGATCCCGGGCGCGCACCGACACACCGCTTCTCCGGCCATGCTGAGGCCGCGTCCCACATGCAGCAACTAGAAGGATGTGCAGCTATGACATACAACTATGTACTGGGGCTTTGGAGGGAAATAAAATAAATAAATAAAATCTTTAAAAAAAAAAAAAACAAAACATTACTAGCGTTTGCTTCTTTTTAATATTTTCCATCTCTCTGATGAAATGCTTCATGTGTTCACACATGGAGTCCACACTTTCCACTCTGTCAGCATTTATAGTCAGTGGTATTTTGGGCATTTTGGATGGGACAATTCTTTATTGCGGGAGACTGTCCTGTGCGTTACAGGATGTTTTGCAGCATCCTTGGAGTCTACCTACTAAATGCCAGTAGCACCATTTCCAGTCTCCAGACATTGCCAAATGTGTAGCTGGAGAGCACGATCACTGTGGTTAAATACGAGAGCATTAGATTCTTAAACATATTAATTTACAGGATTTTAAAATCCCCATCCAACTCCTAGGCATCTCATTCTGATGACTGCTTTATCTCATGACAATAGTAATTTCTGTGTGGTTGTAATAATTTTTTCAGGAATGCTAGACACTGTGTGTAAAAGAACAATTGAGAGTTATGTTAAAAGTATGTACACCTGCAAGTAATCATGCGTATTCTTCTGTCAGGCCATTAGTATAGCTGTCTGAGTCCCAATCAAGCAGTTGAGCTGGCGTTGGATTTTATTGTTGCTCTAGTTAGCTGCTGTGTACCACAGTCTTCTAGTTCCTTCAAGAGAGTATTGCATTTACTGTGTGCTGAGTGTGAGAGCTGGGGTGCCACAGGGCTTTTTCTCAGCACTTCTGCCCCAGTCTCAGCTCTAATATGCCTGCATCATAGAGGGGTCTCTTGCTGCACTCTTGCCTCTCCTCTAGAAGTAGATTTGACTGCTTTTGCTTGTTTCTCAGTCCCAGGATCATGGAGGAAATGGGAGGATTCAGTTCTCCTGTTTTATCCTGTCTTAGGCAGGCACTGTGTACCAAACCTAAGGACATTTGTGCCCGAACCCCAGTGTTTCTGTGACCTCCCTATGTTGGTAATAGACCTCCACCTTTCAGTCATGAGAAGACTTGGGCAAGAACAAGTCTCCTGCCCCTTATCCAGTGGTAGACAGCTTTTGCTTCTAACCCAGCCCCAGCAGCAGCTGACCTGTACCTGGCACCAAGGGTTGGCAGGGTTTCTTGCTCCAACATCAAAGGTAGATGACTTTTGTGTCATCTGAGAGAGGTGGCCAGGTTTTGTACCTGGTCAACTTCTCCCTGGGGGACCTTCTCTCCACATGTGGGTGATTCTCAAAGGCATATCTCCAAGACGGTTAAGAGGTGCTGTCCAGACGAGACAATGTCTCCAGGACTGGGACTGGTGGACTTGGCTTGCATCGCAGCACGTCAGTGTCCCACAGGGCGCTGGGCCTGTGACTTGGCCTCCTTTTCGGAGAAAGCAGGGAGGGAACGGCCTGTGGGGAGGGAAGAGAGGGCAGCACCAGGGAGCCCAGGCAAGCCGGGCAGTGCCAGGTTCTCAATGCAAAGGACTCAGTTCTTAGGATTACTTCTGAATTTTTTCAATAAATGTATATGGAAATGTGTCTTCTTTCTTGCTATGTGAAGACCTGCATAGTATCCTTGATTTTGTCCTGGCTCACAAGCCTGCACAATTCACTATCTGGCCCCTACAAACAAGTTTGCTGAACTCTGCACGAAACAATGCCCAACACTTCCCAGAAAGGACACCCAGGAATCTCTTTCACTCACTTCCGTCTCTTGGATGATTGTCCTCACAACCAATAAATTCACTTTCTCGGCTTGAGATGATTAGTCTTTGGTTTGTTGGCATGTGCAATAAAACACTAATACCTACTAAGTAAAATAAATATGTACTTAAAATATTTAAATATTAGACATAAATAAAGGATAATATTGAAATAGAAAATCATACCAAATCTGAGTTGGGAAAGAACTTTTGTGACCTGCTGTGATCATCTACCTCTTCTGGGACTACATCAGCATTCTTGATAAAGTACTGATGGAGTGCAATAAGTTTAAGAGTTCCTTCTGGAAACTCTGCTCAGTCGATTATTCATTTTGGATGGAACCAAGTAACCCTAAAGTATTTTCACAAGAAGTGTAATTGTCTTTCCCCAGACCTTCTTCTTCTGTATTCTTTTTAACAATGGTTAGCAACCAATCTTTTCATACTCTCCATCCATCAAAACAGAAATATTTGAATTGTCTTGGGTATAAACTTCTTCTCCTGGGATTGGATTGAATAAACCTTTGACACGTGCCTGTAAACAATTGTTGGTGAGACGTCGTAAGCAAAATGTTTGACTATATGAAAATGAAAAGTGAGTCTATGAACATATAAAACTGGATACCTAATTACAAGGAAAGCATAAAAACTGGAGACAATACTTAGAGTATACAAAAGAAAAACTGATTCATATCTAGAATAAGTTTTTCAAACTCCAACAAATCAATAAAACCCAAAGGGTTACGTCCACCCAAACTGAAATTTAGGAGTTAGAGATGCTGGGTGACTTGATCTGTTGTTTGAAGTATTTTGTCTTCTGGCATATGCAGAGGCTGCAGGTGCCAGAAGAGTCCTACATTGTTTCCCTGCTCCTCTATTGATGTTGTTCCTTAAAGGCAAGCACATTAAGGGCTAATTTTCAGTCAGGGAAAGCAATGATATCACAGATTCCACTGCACAATGTGCACTGACAGACGGTGCCTCAAAACTTCAAATAAAAAGCCTCTTCAAGTTCTCTTGAAAGGTAGGAAACACACTCCACTTTCTCCTACCTGCACAAGTGTCCTGATTTCAGCAAGTTCCAAGGACTCAAGAGTGCGAAAGAAAAAGTCCTGAAACTTGTTCTCCAGAACAAAAATGACACTTCTCTTTCTTTTAGCAGGGTACCGGGATTGGTTAACATTTCTGGAAATAACACTTGAAAAATTATGGAGTAAGAGTGTAAAAGAGCATCTCTATGAGAATCCCTCCTTGGTGTTTCTTCAGAGTTCGGGGTGAACTCTGTGTGCATGTTTTAAAGTTTAGTATCTGGTAATAATTTCCATAGGACAGCAAATGAATATTCCTCATGAACAAAACTTGATTCTCTGTAAAGAAGGTATACTAAACCACTACCAATGGAAACCATTTATCTCACCTGCTGAGAAAACAAAGAGGAAATTATTCAAAAATCATGATGAGAAAATACCCTGCACCTTAAAGACATATGCTCTCTTGTTGAAAGGCTGATGGTGTGCCCAATCAAAGCAGGAGAAAGGAAGCACGGTAAGATACGTCAGGTAGGATGGTCAGAACTCCAGGCAGGAAGAAAAGATCCTAACAGCCTCTAGAGAAAAAAAAGACTCCATGGAAAAGGTTAGGTCTCAGAATGTTATTGAAATACTTCATAATATTAATGCTAGGGGACAAAAAATGTAGGAAAATTACTTTTAAGTTACAATTTTAGCCACAGCAAAACTGTCAAACATGTGTGAGGGTGTATTACAGATGTTTACTTAGAGTAAAATGAAAGGGAAAACCAAGAAAAAGGAAGACATGACATCTAAGAAACAGGAGAGTCAAAATAATAGAAGAGGGAAAGGAGGACCCAGGATGGCAGGTATGCAGTTATCCTAGAGAGCAATCAGAGATGTGATGAGGATGGAGAACTCCATGTGAGGGGTCTAGAAAAAAATTAAAACTGAGGATTTGTGTGATATATATTGACAGTTGGGAAAATAGACATGACCCAGGAATTCCAAACAGACGTGTAAAGAGCTTAAAACTCATCACGGTCACCTTCACAGCAAGAAAAGAGCTGAACAAACTGAAAATCAACAAATCTTCTTAGTTCCAACAGAGAATTGAGGTCACAGGGCATGCCAACACCCCCAAAACTGGAGAGACAGAGAAATACAGCGAATCACAAAGTGCCTGGATAAGAAACCACATCACTGGAGCCAGCAGCAGTGGGTCATAATACTCAAACGGTAATTGACCACTTGCTGGAGCTGAGTGGGACTGGCTTGAGAGAAAAAAACTCCTGGGGGCTCAGCTTTAGTGAGGCTCCCATACTTTCGTGAGTTTTATCTCTAGAAACCTCGACAGATTGTCAGAGTGAGGATCAGAGAGGGGTTCCCTCGTGCTTCTTGTTGGGGAGGGGAAAAGTAACCATTTACAAACATACCCAGTGCATTCTGCCCTTCTCAAAATGCCCGCCCTTGGGGCTGGCCTAGTGGCATAGTGGTTAAGTTCATGTGCTCCGCTCCGGTGGCCCAGGGTTCGCTGGTTTGGATCCAAGGCATGGACCGAACCACCGCTCATCAAGCCAGCTGTGGTGGCAACCCACATACAAAATAGAGGAAGACTGGCACAGCTGTTAGCTGAGGGACAATCTTCCTCAAGTCAAAAAGAGGAAGATTGGCTATGGATGTTAGCTCAGGGCCAATCTTCCTCACACACAAAAAAAAGGGCTTCCCTCAAGGAAAAGAAGTTTGCCAGAGCGTAACCAATGTGGGGGAAAGGAAACACCAGCCCCCCTCTAGCCATTCTGTTTGACCAAACAGGGGAAAAAAAGCTGAGAAGAAGCACTTGTGAAGGTCACAGTCCTGGGTCACAGGCCCACTAAAAGACTGATACCTCATACAGGACTACAAAACACTTCCCTCCCCCAACACCTTACCACCATATAATTAGGCTTCCTGTATAATAGCAGAAGATTGCAATGGAAAGAACGACAAGGCTCAGACTCTATTAAAGCAGTCTCTAGGACAACCCAAAGATGACAGGGAAGATAAAAACAAAGACACTAGAGGAAATTTTAGTCTCTGACACCTACAACTACAGCCAGTAGCACACAGCCCAACTCCTAGCTAGATAAACAGAACACCTTGCACTAAAGTCTATATGCCTCAGTTCCTTTTACCCAATACATCTTGTCCAGTTTTCAGCAAAAAAAATTGCAGGTGTACTAAAACGCAAAAAACACACTTTAAAGAGGGTAGGCAAGCATCAGAGCCAGACATGGATCTGACAGGGACTTGGAATTATCAGACCAGGAAATTAAAATAACTATGGTTAATGTAATAAGGTCTCTAAAGAAAACTGGACAACATATAAGAACAGATAGGTAATGTAAGCAAAGAGATGGAAACTCTGAGAAACAATCAAAAGGAGAGGTGACATCAGCAGCATGGTGGAATTTGTTGTTCCCTTTGTCTCTCCCCTCTAATTTACAACTAAATAGACATTCATTAATCAGCAGAGGATTCTCTGCACAGCACAAGAGGACATCTGAGAGATCCATACAGCCATGCATCTTGAGGTGAGTGGACTGGATCCCCCAGAGGCAGTGGAACTAGGTGAGCGAGCCAGGTCACAGATACGCAGTGTGAGAGGAGGCCAGGGAAGCCCTGCCTGCGTGAATGCTTTCAGAGTTGTAGCTCGGCCTGCGGCAGTGCCCACCATGCCACGGCAGCCCTGCTGGTGGGAACGCTATACACCAAGTGGTGGTGGCTCAGCCCCTGCGAAGGTGCCTACCCGCTGAGTGCAGCACAGGCGAGAAGGTGCTCTGCCTGCTCAGAAGGCACTTTGCCCGTGGAGCACAGCAGCCCACAGGACCTGCTAAGTGGCAGATCAGCCCCTGAGTAGGCACCCCTCCCATGTAGCACAGAAGCTCAATCGGTCCCCTGTTGAGCCCTGTGGGCCCGCCAGTGCAAGAGCGTCCTGACCACCGAGCATAGAGGCCCTGCCTATGGTGCATGAGCTGCCCAGCCAGGGTAGAAGCCCTGCCCACATGAGCGCAACCTGCAGAGTGGCTGCAGCCAGCCCATGCAAATGCAGAGCAGCCCTACCCGTACAGCTTCCAACAGACAAGGTGGGATCAGAAAACACGGCTCCTGCTGCCCCCCAGCAGTGGCAGGTGGAATCTGTGACCTGATACTACCACAAATGGACTGGCAAAGGATTAATTCATTAAACACCATGAAGAACTACAGTAACACTTCAGAGAAGAAGGAAAATGACAAGGCTCCAGAAACCAATCCTGAAGTCACAGAAGATTAGAATCAAAATGACAGAGAATTCAAAATAGTTGTGACAAAGAAACTCAATGAGTTACGAGAAAACTCAGAATAATTGTTCAATGAGCTCAGGAATAAAATTAATGAGGAGAAGGAATACTTCACCAAAGACATTGAGACTCTAAAAAACAACCAAACAGAAATTTTGGATATGAAGAATGCGATTAATGAGATAAAAAATAATCTAGAAACCGTAAAAATACAGCTGATGTTATGAAGGACAAAACTAATGAATTAGAGGACAGAAATATAGAAATGCTTCAGGTAGAGGAGGAGAGGGAACTAAGATTTTTAAAAAAATAAAGAAATTCTTTGAGAACTAGCCAACTCAATTAGGAAAGGCAGTATGAGGATTATAGTTATTCCAGAGGGAGAAGGAGGGAGAAAGGAGCAGAGAGCTTGTTCAGAGAAATAATAGCTGAGACTTCCCAAACCTGGGGAAGTAACCGGACTTACAAGTACATGAAGCCAATAGAACTCCTAATTACCTCAATGCACAAAGACCTTCTCCAAGGCATATAACAGTAATACTGGAAAAGTCAATGACAAGGAAAAAAAATATTCAGGGCAGCAAGGCAGAGGAAAATAACCTTCAAAGGAACCCCTAACAGGCTTTCAATGGATTTCTTGGCAGAAACCTTACAGGCTAGGAGAGAATGGAATGATATAGCCATACTGAAAGAAAAAACTTTCAGGCAAGAATTCTCTATCCAGTGAAACTATACTTCAGATATGATGGAGAAATAAAAGCTTTCCCAGATAAACAAAAGCTGAGAGAGTTCATTACCACTAGACTTCCCCTACCACAAATGATGAAGGAAGCCTTCCTACCTGTAACAAAAAGCAAACGTTTAAAAGCTTTGGGCAAGGACATAAATAGACAGACAAAAGCAGAAAATTGCAGCTCTCTATCAGAACAGGTTAGCAAACACTTAATTGTAACATAAAAGGTAAAGGGAAGGAAAGCATCAAAAATAATCATAAAAACTTCAGTTTGGTCACAAACTCACAACACAAAAAAGAATAATTTGTGTCAATGATAACTCAGAAGGGGAAGAGGAAAGGGATGGAACCTGCTTAGGCTAATGGAGAAAAGAGGCTATCAGAAAATGGACTGTCTCATCTACGAGGTCTTTTTATACAAACCTCATGGCAACCACAAAGCAAAAGATCAGAGCAGAGACACAAACCATAAATAAAGAGAAAGCTGAGAAAACTATCACAGAAAACCACCAAAGTGACATGGCAGTCAGAAATACAAGGGAAAAGAAACACTGGAAATACAGAACACCTGGAAAACAAGAGATAAAGTTGCAGTACTAAGGCCTCATATAGCAATAATCACTCTAAATGTAAATGGATTGGATCCTCCATTCAAAAGACAGAGAGTGGCTGGATGGTTTAAAAAACAAGACCCAACGCTGCCTCTGAGAAACGCATCTCAGCTCTCAAGACAAACATAGGCTTAGAGTGAACGCATGGAAGACAAAACTCCAAGCAAATGGCAAGCAAAAGAAAGCAGGTATAGCCATACTTTTATCCGACAAAGTGGACTCCAAGATAAAAAAGAAAATGAGACACAAAGAGGGGCACTATATAATGATAAAGTGTCCACCAAGAGGACATGACCCTTATGGATATATGTGCACCTAACATGGGAGCAGCAAAGTATATAAAGCAACTACAACCACCTAAAGGGAGAAATCGACAGCAACACAATAATAGTAGGGGACCTCAACACCCCACTTACCTCAATGGACAGATCATCCAGACGGAAAGTCAGCAAGGAAACAGTGGCCTTAAATGAAAGACTAGACTGGAAGGCTTAATAGAAATGTATAGAACCTTCCATCCAAAACCAGCAGAATACACATTCTTCTCAAGTGCACATGGTCCATTCTCAAAGATAGACCATATGTCGGGAAATAAAGCAAGCCTCAATAAATTGAAGGAGAGTGAAATCATATCAAGCATCTTTTCCAATCACAATGCTATGAAACTGGAAATCAACTGCAAGAAAAAATCTGGGAAAGGCACAAATATGTGGAACTTAAACAACATGCTACTGAACAACCACTGGATCAATGAAGAAATCAAAGGAGAAATCAAAAAATACCAGGAGACAAATGAAAACGAAAACACAACATATGAACTCTTATGGGATGCAGCAAAAGTGGTACTAAAAGGGAAATTTATAGCAAACAGACCTAGCTCAACAAACAAGAAAAATCTCAAATAACTAATCTTAAACTACACCTAACTGAACCAGAAGAAAAAGAACAAACAAAGCCTAAAGTCAGCAGAAGGAGGGAAAAAATAAAAATTAAAGCAGAAAGAAATGAAATAGAGGCTAAAAGAAACAATAGAAAGGATCAATGACACAAAGAGCTGGCTCTTTGAGAAGATAAACAAAATTGAGAAAGCCTTAGACAGCTCACTAAGAAAAGAAGAGAGAAGGCTCACGTAAATAAAATTAAAAATGAAAGAGGAGAAATTACAATGGATGCCACAGAAACACAAAGGATTATAAGAGAATACTATGAAAAACTATATGCCAATGTACTGGATAAATTAGAAGAAATGGATAAATTCTTGGACTCATACAA
This sequence comes from Rhinoceros unicornis, assembly GCA_028646465.1. Taxonomy (NCBI): domain Eukaryota; kingdom Metazoa; phylum Chordata; class Mammalia; order Perissodactyla; family Rhinocerotidae; genus Rhinoceros; species Rhinoceros unicornis. Next base: position 42,501 of record JAQQSS010001168.1, on the reverse strand, counting down.
CCTTCCCAAAACTGAATCACGAAGAAATTGAGAATCTGAATAGACCAATCACAAGTAAAGAAATAGAAACAGCAATCAAAACCTCGCAAAAAACAAAAGTCTAGGACCCAGATGGCTTCTCCGGAGAATTCTAACAAACATTCAAAGAAGAGTTAATACTTCTCCTTGTCAAACTACTCCAAAGAATTGAAGAAGACAGAATGCTCCCCTGACTCATTCTATGAGGCCAACATTACCCTGATACCTAAATCAGACAAGGACAACACAAAGAAGGAAATTACAGGCCAATGTCACTGATGAACATATGCAAAAATCCTCAAAAAATATTGGCAAGTCGAATACAGCAATAATTAAAAGGATCCTACACCACGACCAACAGGGATTTACACCAGGATCACAGGGATAGTTCAACATCTGCAAATAAATCAATGTGATACACCACATTAACAAAATGAGGAATAAAAAATCACACAATCAGGTGGCCAGCCCAGTGGCGTAGTGGTTAAGTGCGCACACTCCGCTTTGGCGGCCTGGGGTCCTCAGGTTCGGATCCCGGGAGCGCACTGACACATCGCTTGTCAAGCCATGCTGTGGCAGCAAAAAGAGAAGGATTGGCATGGATGTTAGCTCAGGGCTGATCTTCCTCACACACACAAAAATATAAAATCACACAATCATCTCCATAGATACAGAGAAAGCATGTGACAAGATCCAATATCCATTTATGATAAAAACCCTCCATAAGATGGGCATAGAAGAAAAGTACCTTAACACAGGTACTTATGCCGACATCATACTTAACGGTGAAAAATTGAAAGCCAGCCCTCTGAGGACAGGAACAAGATAAGGGTGCCTACTCTCAGCCATCCTATTCAACAAAGTACTGGAGGTTTTGGCCAGAGCAATTAGGCAAGAAAAAGAAATAAAAGGTATCCAAATTGGAAAGGAAGAAGTAAAACTCACTGTTTGCAGATGACATGATTGTGTATATAGAAAACCCTAAAGAATCCACCAGAAAACTATTAGAAATAATCAACAACTACAGCAAAGTAGGAGGGTACAAAATCAACCACCAAAAATCAGTTGCATTTCTATACAGTAATAATGAACTAGCAGAAAATGAAGTCAAGAATACAATCCCATTGACAATCACAACAAGAAGAATAAAATATCTAGGAATAAATTCAACCAAGGAGGTAAAATACCTATACACTGAAAACTATAAGACATTATTGAAGAAAATGTAAAGAAATGGAGAGATATTCAATGCTCATGGATTGGAAGAATAAACATAGTTAAAATGTCCACATTACCTAAAGCAATCTACAGATTCAATGCAATCCCAATCAGAATCCCAATGACATTCTTCTCGGATATAGAACAAAAATTCCTAAAATTTATATGGAACAACAAAAGTTTATATGGAATAGCCAAAGCAAGCCCGAGAAAAAAGAACAAAGCTGGAGGCATCATAATCCCCCACTTCAAAATATACTACAAAGCTCTAGTAATAAAACAGCATGATAGTGGCACAAAAACAGACACACAGATCAATGGGACAGAATTGAAAGCCCAGAAATAAAACCACACATCTATGGACAGCTAATCTTCAACAAAGGAGCCAAGAACATACAATGGAGAAAGGAAAGTCTCTTCAATAAACGGTGTTGGAAAAACTGGACAGCCACATGCAAAAGAATGAAAGTAGACTATTATCTTACACTGTACACAAAAATTAACTCAAAGTGAATTAAAGACTTGAATGTAAGACCTGAAGCCATAAAACTGCGAGGAGAAAATATAGGTAGTACACTCTTTGACATGGGTCTTAGCAGTACCTTTTTGAATACCATGTCTACTCAGGCAAGGGAAACAAAAGAAAAAAACAAATGGGACTACATCAGACTAGAAAGTTTCTGCAAGGCAAAGGAAACCATGAACAAAACGAAAAGACTACCCACCAACTGGGAGAAATTACCTGCAAATCATATATCCAACAAGGGGTTAATTTCCAAAATAGATAAAGAATTCATACAACAACAAAACAAATAACCCGATCCAAAAACGGGCAGAGGATATGAACAGACATTGTCCCAAGGAAGATATACAGACGGCCAACAGGCACGTAAAAAGATGTTCAACATCACTAATTATTAGGGAAATGCAAATCACAACTATAATCAGATATCACCTTACATCCATCAGAATGGCTATAATTAACAAGACAAAAATAACAAATGTTGGAGAGGATGTGGAGAAAAGGGAACTCTCATACACTGCTGGTGGGAATGCAAACTGGTGCAGCCACTATGGAAAACAATATGGAGATTTCTTAAAAAATTAAAAATAGAAATACCATATGATAGAGCTATCTCGCTATTGGGTATTTATCCAAAACACATGAAATCAACAATTCAAAGAGACTTATGCATCCCTATATTGATTGCAGCATTGTTCACAATACCCAAGAGATCGAAGCAACCCAAGTGCCCATCAACTGATGAATGGATAGAGAAGACGCGGTATATATATACACAATGGGATACTACTCATCCATAAAAGACACAATCATGCTATTTGCAACAACATGGATGGACGCTGAGTGTATTACATTAAGTGAAATAAGCCAGACAGAGAAAGACAAACGCTGTGTGATTTCACTCATATGTGGAAGATAAACAAACACAGGGATAAGGAGAACGGATTAGTGGGTACCAGAGGGGAATGTGGTGGGGGGTGGTCCAAAGGGGTAAAGGGGCACATATGTATGGTGACAGATAAAAACTTGACTATTGGTGGTGAGCACGATGTAGTCTATACAGAAACTGACATATAATAATGTGCACGTGAAATTACACAATGTCATAAGCCATTATGACCTCAATAAAATAATTTTTAAAGAAAGAATCGAAAGGAAATGATAGAAATTAGAAAGAGAAAAGAAGAATGCCTTTGATGGGCTAATCAGTAGACTGGGCATTGCCAAGGAAAGAATCAATAAGCTTAGAGGTGTGTCAATAGAAACTCCCCAAATTGCAAAGCACAGAAAAGAAGAGAATGAATAAAATTGAACAGAATATCCAAGAACTGTGGTACAATTACAAAAGATGTAACATGTGTGAAATGAGAACACCGGAAGGTGAAGAAAGAAAGAAAGTGTGTACTCGTGATTCTCTAGAGAAACAGATTCAATAGGATCTTTCTTTTTCTTTCATTCTTTCTTCCCTCCCTCCCTCCCTCCCTCCCTCCCTCCTTCCTTCCTTCCTTTCTTCCTTTCTTCCTTCCTTCCTTCCCTCCTTCTCTGCCTCCCTCCCTCCCTTCCATCTCTCTCTCTCTCTCTCTCTACCTACCTACCTACCTACCTACCTACCTATGTGCTAAGGAATTGACTCATGCAACTAAGGGGTCTAGGAAGTACAAGATCTGCAGTGTAGGTTAAGCAGGCTGGAGAGCCAGGACAGCTGATGGTGCAGATGAAGTCTGAAGGCAATGTGCTGGAGAATTCCCTCTTAGTAAGGGAGGCCAGTCTTCCTGTTCTATTCAGACCTTCAATTGATTGGATGAAGCCTACTCACATTATGGAGGGCAACCTGCTTCACCCAAAGTTCCCTGATTTAAATGTTAATCTAATCCAAGAAAGACCTTCAGAGAAACATCCAGAAAAGATGTTTGAACAAATATCTAGGCACCATGGCCCAGCCAAGTTGCCACATAAAATTAACCATCACAAGTCCACCCCTTGTCAATTTGACACCCGTATGCACCTCCTAACACCATACTTGATTTCTGAATAAAGACAATAACAGGTCATACTTCTGCATAACATGATACAGCTATCCTGCATGTACCCGAAAAGCACTAACTATTTTCCCCAGAAGAGGATGTGTAGTTCTTGGGTGATGTTCACTCTTCTCCTTGATATCCCATAATTTGAATACTATGATGTAACGTTAGCAATACTTACATACTATGAGAGAAAGTCAATACATCTTATGTTACACGATAAAGAAATAAGAGAGGAAAGAATACAGAGATATTTTATAAGGAAGAAATTCTCATGACAATTATAGTCCTTGTTTGTGTAACTGGCCGCATGATTGTAGCTGGTATTTATAATCATCTTCTTCCACCTACCCATTCCATATTCCCTTTGCCCTCAGCAAGCATCCCAGCTGGCTGTGGCTCTTTACCTGGTGAGGTGACCGAAAACTTCATTCCTGAAGGATCTGGGCCATTAGTATTGGATTGGGTTGTTGTAGTTTTCCATTGACTTTAATCACATGGCATGGCAATACTGAGAGACACCCTAAGGGATCTCCTGTATTCCAGACATACTCCTCCTTACCTCCATTGTGGAGCAGCAGTTCAATTTCTCTTTAATAGTCAGGATGAATCAGCCAAGCTGCACAGTAACTCCTTTCTTTCCTGTTGATTTAGAGGCATGAGGAACTCAAAGTACCAGCTGGCACTCCTCATTTCCAGTTCAATGGAATCACTATGTCTCCTGGTAGAAGCATAGGAACTAAGACCTCTAGGCAAGTAGAGCAGAAAATCGTGGAGACAGGAAGGAAAAGTTTTGTTAGTGGGTCGTGAGAGGTAATAGTGAGTGGTGCCACTCCTATTACCACCCCTTGACTCCTGGACCACAGATCCTGGCTATGGGAGAGACAGCACCACATACTGGATGTCAGTCCAGAGCATACACAGCCTCTTGGAGAATCTTGCCCAGCCCCACAATGTGTAGCAACCTAGATGGCACTGTAACTGAGTCTTCAAAAGGTCATTAAACTGGGATCTCCAGTCAGCTGCTTCAGGACGGCGGTGAACACGGTAAGACTAGTGAATTCCGCGAGCATGGGCTCATTGCCACACTTCATATTCTGTGAAGTCAGTTCCTTGATCAGAAGTGTATTAGTCTGCTTGGGCTGCCACAGCAAAATGTCATTGACTGGGTGGCTTAAACAATAAGAATTTATTTTCTCACCGTTCTGGAGGCTAGAAGTCCAAGATCAAGGTGGCAGCAGGATTGGTTTTGGTGAAGCCTCTCTTCCTGACCTATTGATGGCCACCTTTTCTCTGAGCCCTCACATGGCCTTTCCTCTCTGTGCACAGAGACAGAGCTCTGGTGTCTCTTCCTCTTCTTATAAAGACACCAGTCCTATTGGATTAGGGCCCAGCCAACCTCATATAACCTTAGTTACATCCTTCAAGTCCCTACCTCCAAATACGGTCACAGTGGTGGTTAGGCGTCAACATATGAATTTGGGAGGAAGGACACAATTCAGTAAATAACAAAAAGCACTGCTGTGTGAGATGCCATGAGGGTGAATAAGGCATTCTGTAAGTCCACGGATGGTAGTTTTGGCAGAAGCATTGTGTGCAGGAAAGGCAAATCCGTGTTCGGAATAAGTGTGTATTCCAGTAAGAACAAAAGACTGCCCCTTCCATGATGGAAGTGGTCCAATGTAATCAACCTGCCACCAGGTAGCTGGCAGCTCACCCTGGGGAATGAGGCCATACTGGGGACTCAGTGTTGGTATCTGCCACTGGCAGATTGGGCACTCAGCAGGAACTGTAGCCAAGTCATCCTCGGAGAGTGGAAGCCCATGTTGCTGAGCCTATGCATAAACATGGACACTTTGCTCAAAAGCCCATTGGCTGATGACGAGGTGGCTGAGGAAACAGGCTGACTGGTATCCACGGAGTTGGTCATCCTATCCTAGCCACATGATTATTAAAATCCTCCTCTGCTGAGGTCAGAGCATTTTGGTGAGCACTCACATGGGACACAAATATCTTCATGTTTTTCATTTATTCTGAGAGTTCTATCCACATAGCTCTTCACCAGAATCCCTGTCACCAATTTTCCCATCATGTTCCTTCCAAGTAAAATGAACAACCAGGTACATAACTCAAAGTTCTGCCTGCTGGGAGGATTTCCCTTCACCACTGTCCCTGAGGGGTGTCCCAGACAGCTGCTGTAGTGCTGCAGCTGTCCACTTTTGGGTGGTGCCTGCATATCATGCAGAACCATCTGTAAACCAGGACCCAGTCTTCTCTTTCTCTGTCCATTGTAGGGAACTCCCCATGAGACCATAGGTGCAGGCTGCGAGAGAGAAGGTAGTGTAGCAGGAGTGGGGACCACGGGCATTTGTGCCACTTCTTCATGGAACTTACTTGCACCTTCAGGGCCTACCTGGACCCGATCTCATATATACCACTTCTATTTGGTGATGGACTGAGCCGATCTCATTATACTCATTAGTTTGACACAAATGTTCTGGTGACATGGTCACCTAGATTCATGCCTCTTATAAGTGTTGAGAAGGAGTATCCAGTGGTGATATTTTGCATATCTGTTGCCACATCCTGTCATGGACTATCAGTGCTCTCTTTACTACTGTAAATAGAGACATTAGTGTCTTTAAATCTAACTAGATTGGAGAGGCTATTCCAAAAACCTCAGAACCAATTAAAAGACATTCTTAAGATTTTGTTCCTCTAGAACCAGTCCCGGTACCAAAAATATGTATTCGTTAGGGTTCTCCACAGAAACAGAATCAGCAGTGTGTGTGTGAGTGTGTGTGTGTGTCTGTGTGTGTGTTTATAAAATGTAATACATATTACTTTGAGGAAAAGGCTTATGCACTTGTAGAGGTTTGATGAGTCCAAATGCTGATGGAGACTCAGGGAACAGTTGCAGTTTGAGTCCAAAGGCAGTCTGCTGGCAGAATTCCTTCTTGTTTGGGGGAGGTCACTCTTTGTTCTATTAAAGCCTTCAATTGATTAGATGAGGCCTGCCCACGTTATGGAGGGCAATTTGCTTTACTTAAAGTCCACCAACGTAAATGTTAATCTCATCCCCAAAACACCTTCCCAGAAGAATCCAGAATAATTTTGGCCAATATCTGGGCACCACAGCCCAGTCAAGTTGACACATAAAATTAACCATCACAGCATATAATATTCACACTGTGCAGAATCAAAGACAAGGAGAACATCTTGAAAGAAGTCTGAGGGAAGAAAACACCTTATTTATAGAAGAACAAGGGTAAGTATTACATTGGAGTTCTCTTCAGAAACCATGCAAACAAGTAGAGAATGCAGTGTAATATGCAAAGTGTTGAAAGAAAAACCCCAACAACCTAGAATTCTGTATCCTGTGAAATTATCCTTCAAAAGTGAAGGACAAATAAAGACTTTCTCAGATAAATAAAAATTGAAGGAGTTTTTGCCAGTAAATCTGCCTTGCAAGGAACGTTAAAAGAAGTTCTTCAGAGGGGAAAACGACAAAGGTTAGAAACTCAAATCTAAGGAAAGGAAGAACATTAGAGAAGGAATAAATGAAGATAAAAATAAAATCTTTTAATTGTCTTATTGTTAATTGATCTAACAGATAACAGTTTGTTGAAAGTAATTATAGAGAAACAATATTGGGTGATTACAGCTTATGGAGAAATTAAATGAATGACAACAACATTATAAGGGATGATTAAGGAGTAATTGGGAATACTCTTTTATAAGAACCTGTACTGCCTGTGAAGCATTATACATTATTTGAAAGTTGACTGAGATTAATTGTAAATGTATATTGCAAACTATAGGGCAGCCACTAAACATTTTTTAAAACGAAATATGGTTGATATGCTAGGAGAGGAGAGAAAATAGAATCATGTAAAATACTCAATTAAAACCAGAGAAGATTGAAAAAGAGCGGAAGAAAAAAAAAGGGAACAACGAACAAGAGCAATGAATACAGTTAGAAATATGGTAGATATTAATCCAACTATATCAATAATCACTTTAAAGGTGAATGGTCTAAATACATCAGTAAGAAAAACAGGGACTACAGGAGTGGAAAACAAGACCCAACTATATGTCACCTATAAGAAACTTGTGTGTGTTACATGCCGTCACGTCAGCTCTGATCCTGGCTACTCTAGGAATGAGTGATGTCCACAATGTCACGTCCTCAACAGCCCTACTCAGCTCCTACGGCTTCCTTTATGGAGTCAATCCGTAGCATATTTGGTCTTCCTCTTTTCCTGCTGCCCTCTACTTTTCACACCATTATCATCTTTTCCAAAGAATCCTGCCTTCTCATGATGCGCCCAAAGTGGGACAGACTCAGTTTTATCATTTTTGCCTCCAGCAATAGTTCAGGCTTAATTTTCCCTAGGACTCACTTGTTCATCTTTCTCACAGTCCAGGGTATCCATAGAGCTCTCTTCCAACACCATATTTCAAATAAGAAACTTACCTTAAATACAAAGATGCAGATAAACTAAAAGTAAAGAGATAGAGAAACAATTACCATGCTAATACTAATCAAAAGAAAACTGGAGTGTTAGTTATACTAAGTTCAGACAGAGCAGACTTCAGAGCAAGAAAAATGATCAGGAACAAAGAGGGGCATTACATAATGATAAAGGGGTCAATTCTCCAAAAGATATAACAATACTTGATGAGTACACACCTACCAGCACAGCGTGAAAATACGTGAGGCAAAAACTGATAGAAGTGCAAAGAGAAATAGACAAATTCATTGTTATAGTTGGAGACTTCAATACCCATCTATCAGTAATTGACAAGTCCAGTGGGCAGAAACTCGGTGAGGATATAGTTGAACTGAACAGCCCCATCAATCAATTGGATCCAACTGACATTTATACATTATTTCATCCTACAACAGCAAAATACGCATTCTTTTCAAGCTTACAAGGAACATTCACCAAGATAGACCACATTCTGGACCATAAAACACATCTCAAGAAATTTAAATGAAGAGAAATCATACAATGCATGCTCTCAGATCACAACAGAATTAAACTTGAAATCAATAACAGAAAGATCACAGGAAACCCCCAAACTTTGGAGATTATACAACACACTTCAAGTGCCACATGGATCAAAGAAAAAGTGTCAAGAGAAATTAATTATTTTGAGCTCAATAAAAATGAAAACACGACTTCTAAATATGTGTGGGATGCTGCAAAAGTAACGCTTGAGGGGGGCCGGCCAGGTGGTGTAGTGGTTAAGTTCGCGTGCTCCACTTCAGTGGCCCGCGGTTCGGGGTCGTGGGTTCAGATCCTGAGCATGGACTCGGGGTTCGTGGGTTCGGATCCTGGGTGTGGACCTATGCACTGCTTATCAACCCATGCTGTGGCAGGCATACCACATATGAAATAGAGAAAGATGGGTACAGGTGTTAGCTCAGGGCCAATCTTCCTCAGCAAAAAGAGGAAGATGGGCAACAGACGTTAGCTCAGGGCCACTCTTCCTCACCAAAAAAAAAAAAAAAAAGTAACACTTAGAGGGAAATCCATAGCATTGAATGCATGCGTTTGCAAAGAAGAAAGGCCTAAAGTCAATAATCTAGGCTTCCACTTTAGGAAACTGCAAGAAAATAAAAGAAAAAGAAAAGAAAAAGAACAAATCAAATCCAAAGTAAGCATAAGAAAAGAAATAGTAAAAACTAGAGCAGAAATCAACAAAATTGAAAACAGGAAGTTCATAGAGAAAAATAATGAAACCAAAAGCTCATTCTTTCAGATGATCAATAAAACTGATACACCTCTAGCCAGGCTAAGCAAGAAATAAAGAGAGAAGATACAAATTACTGATAGCAGAAACGAAAGAAGGACCCTCAGTACCGATCCCAAGGACATTAAACGATAATAAAGGAATAATACGAACACCTCTCTGCTCACAAACTTGATATCTTAGATGAAATGGACCAAACCCTTAAAAGACACAAGTTACCAAGGAGAAATCGATAATCTAAACAGGCCTATATCTATTAAACTGTGGCAACAATTAATAACCTTCTGAAACAAAACACCAGACTTAGATGGTTTGACTGGTAAATTCTACCAAACATTTAGGCAAGAAATGATACCAATTCTCTGCAATCTCTTCCAGGAAATAGAAGCCAAGGGAACACTTCTCAACTCATTGTATGAATCAGGCTTTACCTTAATACCAAAGCCAGACAAATGATCCAGGATGTTGAACTAGTCTGGGTTGCTGACCAGCTTCTCAAAATCAACCCTAGAAGATTTATAGAAGCAAGAAGGAAACATGGCTTACAGCAATTATGAAAGATTATAAACTTCCATAGAGATGGAAGGCTATTTTGAACTAGTGTGCGTGAAAGATTGGTGTTCAGAGGTAGCAGAGAGAGGACAAGATGGAGAAAAGCACTTTAAGTTCTGCTCTTGCATCTCCCTAACGTGGCTCTGGGTCAATCATTTCTTATCCCTTCAAGAAAAAAATTAGCAGGGGCACTTACTCAACATGCCAACGTGGCACATGCGATTTGATATCTGGGACCCACAAAAGCTTTGCTGAGGAAAGTAGTTGATGAAGACCATGTGGACAAACCAGATGATCCCTGGGCTTTCGCTTTCCAGAGTCTCCTGCTCCAAACCTCCAGAGCTAGTGATCGTCATGGTCTCCCCCAAGTGCTGCTTCCTCATAAGCATAAAAATGATCCTCTAAACAGAAGACTTCCCTGGTGGACTATAAAACAAGCAGGGGTGATAGAAATGATTTTCCTGTATGTGCTGCTCTCCACTTGGAGCTCATCCTTAATTTTACCAAGACCACCAAAAGACTGAGGCCTACCTCCACAGGTAGGCTTGAGGCAAGTCTACACAGTTTCTCCCGTCTCCCTGTGGATTCCTCCCCACAGGTCTCTCCCTTCCCAGAGCCCCTCACTCCTCCCTCTCCACAGGGCTGTCTGCCCAGCCTTGTGGCATCTCTCCTTTTGGAAATTTCATTTCTTGATCCCCACTCCGTAGTGAGACGTGGCCTAGTGGTCTGTCCAAGATCCAGCATGCGAATCAGTGACCAGATGACTCTTTGGATTCCAGGGATCCAACAGGAGAAAGAATAAAAGTAACACCGATTTTAGGCCCGCATATGCAAAACCTCAGAGACCCATCAGACACACTTGCGCTTCAAAGACATAGTCTCTGCAAAGTCCCTTTTCACACAAATTCCTTGATGTCTTCCACTTGGAAATAACCCGAGGGGTTTTAGTTCCTATTTCTCCCCCGCCCCCCGTAATGTCGGGGCTGTTCCTGGAGGTCAGAACCTTGAACCCACCTAAAATGCCTGAGCAATACAGTGTTCAAGTAAGATTATTGTGCACACTGCATTCTGCTGGGAATCGAATCTGGGTCTCCAGCATGGGAGGTGAGAACACTATCACTGAATACCAAAGCTTCCCGGCAGCAGGGCACACTAGCTCAAATCAGAAAGATTCACTGCAAGGACTTGGAAAAAACAGTTCCAAAATAGATGTTCTCAGTGTCGTTTTTGGAAGATGTAATCAATGAACACAGGACGCCCAGAGCAAAGGCTGGCATAGAAGATTTATGTCAGGCAACACTATAAAGTTTGGCATTCAAATCCAAACACCAGATTTGAAAAAGCCTAATTTTGAAGTAGGCTCTTTACAAGTGGATAAAAGATCTCTGTCGAAAAGCATCGGAAATCCATCCAGTTTCTTCTCTCTGCTCCATATCTGGCGTGGACCGATGGAAAGTTTATTTCCTCACTCGCTGACACATTCTCTTTGCCCTCCCACTGCTTGGTGCCTCCCAAACCCTTTCCTCTCAACCTAGATAGGAACACCAGTTCTTTTCCCCAAGCAGGCATTCAAGACCCAGCGACAGTTCAGACAGCTGGACTAGTGGGGATGTGTCTCAGTGACTCCAGAAGATCCGAGTGATGATTGAGTTTCTCTCCTTCCTATGCCTCTTTTCAGTCCCTGGAAAAGGGAAGGACAGAATCTTGCTTTTGATTTCTTAGGCCTTACAGAGTCCTATACAAGAGTGAATAAATGAAAATTTCACCCCAGGATTTCTTCCCCTCACCACAGCTTCTGCAACCACCTAGGGAGGCCGGTTCAGGGAAAGACAATTAGAGTAGATTCCATGAAGATGCTGGGATTTTGCTCCTGTCCTTTAAAGCTTTCTTTTGCTCTTTACCTTTGTCTGATATTCATGTTTTCACTCTTTTATTCTTTTGTTTATAATTAGTCTGGTACTGCTCTTAATATTTAACCCTTTTCTGTCTAATAAACTGCTATATCTGTAATTTAGTTTTATATCCAATCTGAGAAGATTGGGTCGATTACAATTAGCAGATGTAAGTGTGTTGTGTTGGGGATTCCTGACGCAGTCTCATTTCCACCACTTCCTTGTGTGGTTTCTTTCTTTTTGGTTTTTTAAAAAGGTTTCTTCCTGCCTTCGTTAATAGACTGGTCAGCTTGGGTAAATTGTCTGTTTTCCTATAGCAGTTTTGGAATTCCATCTCACTGATCAGTTAATATATTTTCTTAGATCCCAGGCGCAAATGATGAAGATGATTATGCTCCTTAGTTCAGGACACACGGTGGTGGCTGCTCGGAGCAAGGCCCTGACTGTCTTTCATTATTTCCTCTCTTTATCTCACTCCCATTCCCTTCTCCACTTCCAGCAGGCACACTCTAAGGAGTTTAGTATGTGTCCTTTTATCCCATCTTCTCTCTGCATATTTAAAAAAGGGTATGTCTTTGAAAACTATGCAATGCTTTTGTGGGGGGATTAAAAATAACTTTGTGTGTGGCTTGGCTCACTCAAAATCCATTCCATCCTCCTTCTAGTTGAAAAGTTTGGAAAGCTAGAAGTTATACTTCTCAGATTCCCTTGCAAGTTGGGCTCTGGATAGAAATGAGATACACTCAAGAGAGTTGGCGGAAGTGAGCAGAGGCCACCTCCCCACTGCTGCTACTGGTGGCATATGAGGTTATGGAGCCATGAGTGTTTAGAGACACTGTGGATTGGCAGTCACATTCTAGTTTCTAGTCACCAGTTTAGTAGGTGTGAGAAGTAGTGGGAGTGGCAGAGTTGAAGCTTCCTGATGCCTGGATGGTAGGTAGGAAGGAAAGCCACTGGATTCCATATACTAATGTTTCCACCAGTTCTCCAGCCAAGGGGTTGTGGCGAGGAGACGGGGACAAATGGGGGAAAGCACCAGAAGAGAGCAGGAAAATATTCTGAATGTTTTTACATAAAAAATATAAAGTACATTTCTGGGAGGTCATATTGTTGGTGGGTACACCGTGATTCTCTAGTGTTTAGTATTTCCAAGCCTGCTGTGTTCAGGAAATGAATTTGAGATGAGCCATAGAGTTAAAACTCAAAATTAAATATCTAAAGCTCGTAGAATTAAAAGCAGGGTAACATACTCCTGATTCTGGGGTAGGAGAGATTTCTCAGAGAACACAAAGGCCTTAACAATAAAAGAAAATCTATATAGGATATTGGATTTCATAAAAATAAAAAAAAATATGCTCATCAAATATAATCATAAGAAAGTGAGGGCTGGCCCCGTGGCTTAGCGGTTAAGTGCTCGCGCTCCGCTACTGGCGGACCGGGTTCGGATCCCGGGCGTGCATCGACCACCGCTTCTCCGGCCATGCTGAGGCTGCGTCCCACATACAGCAACTAGAAGGATGTGCAACTATGACATCCAGCTATCTACTGGGGCTTTGGGGAAAAAAAGGAGGATGATTGGCAATAGATGTTAGCTCAGAGACGGTCTTCCTCAGCAAAAACGAGGAGGATTAGCATGGATGTTAGCTCAGGGCTGATCTTCCTCACAAAAAAAAAAAAAAAAAAAGAAAGTGAAAAGGCAAGCCAGACTGGGAGAAGTTATTTGCAACCATTTATCTAACAAGTGACTCGAATTCCGAATATAAAAAACTTTAGACACCCATAATAAAAAGTCAAACCACCAGTGAAAGGAATCAGGGCTCTTTGGAGAAGTGGCTGTATCTAGGACTGGGGCAGGAAATATACAAGATCAGCCTGGAGCATCTTGCAGTGCCAGAAAATACTAAAGAAAAAAACCAACTCAACCAACAAAAAAAAACTTCTACTGTGATGGGGGTATGTCAAAGGGATACAGAAGCCAACTGAAAGAACTCACAATGGCCGAAACTGGAACAATTGGGGCGACAAAATAAATAAAATAGTATTGAGTTATATCCCCAACGTATAAAATAAATATCCATGAGTCCATACTGCTAGAAATAAATAAATAAGGAAAATAGACAAATGTCCCATGCAGAAGTATCCCAAATAATTTATGTAGATACTCTACCCTCCTTGAGAGTGGGATACTCAGAGTGACTTCCTTCCCAAGAGAAGGTATAGAAATGGGGTAAAAAGATTAACTTTAGAGTGCAGAAATCTAACAAACACAACTCAGCCAGATGATCAAGATTAACATCAACATCGATAAGTCATGTGGATAGTACACACCCGTGGTACAAAGTGGTGAGAACGGTGTTTTGCACCCCCCCACACCCCAAACTCCAGGCTAATCGTGAGAAAAACATCAGGCAAATTTCAGTTGAAGGACATTCTACAAAATACCTGAGCAGTATTCCTGAGAATTTTCAAGGTCATCAATAACAAGGAAAGCCTGAGAAAATGTGACTGTCTCAAGAGGAGCATAAGGAGACATAATAACTAAATGTAAGGGGATAACCTGGAGGGAATCCTGGAACAGAAAAAGGGCATTAGGTAAAAACTAAGGAATTCTGAATAAAAGAGGGACTTTAGTCAATAATACTGTATTCATTCATTAATTATGACAAATGTACCGTTCCAATGTAAGATGCTAATAATAGGGGAAACAGGATGTGGGGTTTATGGAAATCCTCCGTATGGTCTACTCAAAACTTTTCTGTAAATCTAAATCTATTCTAATACTATAAAAAGTTTATGTGAAAAGTAAAAGCAAAAAAGTCGTGCCAATTAAAAGTGCACAAAACTCTTGAACAGGGTCTCTTCACTAAAGAAGATTTCTTTATGGTGAAAAGGCATAAGAGAGGACATCATTACTCATTAGGGAAACACGCACTTAAAATACTATGATATACCATTACACACCCACCAGAATGGGTAAAATTTAAGAGACAGAGAACACCACGTGCTGACAAGAACGTGTAGCAACTGTATCTCCTGTTGCTGGTGAGAGTGTAGAATAGTGCACCATTCTGGAAAACTGGTAGTTTCTAATAAGGTTAAAAATATAAATACGCCATGACCCGGCAATTCCACCACTAGGTTTACACTCAGAAGAGATGAATGCACAAGCCCACAAAAAGACTCGTGCAAGAATATCCATAGCAGCCTTATTCACAATAGCCCAAACTGGAAATATCCCAATTGCCCAGCAACTGTGGTGTATTCACACATTGAAACAGCACTCATCAGTAATAGCGAACTGATCTACTGATACACACAACAGAATGGCTGCATCTCAAAAGCATTATGTTACATGAAAAGTAAAGAAAAAGAAAAAAGAAGCCAGGCACAAAAAGCATATTCATTTCTGGGAAGTTCAAGAACAGCCCAAACTGGGGCCTGCCTGGTGCTGTAGTGGTTAAAGGGCGCGCCCTCCGCTTTGGCGGCGTGGGGTTGGCGGGTTCGGATCACCGGCGCGCACCGAAGCCCCGCTTGTCAAGCCATGCTGTGGCGGAGTCCCATATAAGAGTAGAGGAAGATGGGCACGGATGTTAGCCCAGGGCCAATCTTCCTCAGCAAAGAGAGGAGGATTGGCATCAGATGTTAGCTCAGGGCTAATCTTCCTCACACACACGCACAAAGAAAACAGGCAAAAATGATCTATGGAGACAGAAATCAGAATACGGATTGCCTAAGCGCGGATGGTGTGAAGACTGACGGGAAAGGAGGTCTAAATCTTTGGAGTGACGCCAATATTCTATAACTTGACCTAGGTAGTGGCTACTTTTATTAAAATTCACTGAGTTGTGCGCTTAAGGTGAAGTATACTTCCGTCATATTACTGTTAGCCAAAAAGTTGCAGGAGGCGGACGTTATCAAGTTTAGATTTTATTACATTTTATTTAAAGGATCCAGTTGGAGTGCGAACTGTCGTTTCCTGTCGTTTGGTCTAAAAAGGCCCAACTGATGTTTGAATTATCTCAACCAGAAAAATGCGGGAGGAAGTGGAAAGATGCCAATACGAGGCGGCACCTTCTCGGATAGGTCCAGTGCATGTTCAGACTCGGAGCAAGTTCAGCGTTTCTCTAGAACGCTCACGGTGTGCGCGCCGTGGGGTTTCCTTTCCGTTCTTCTCGGCGCGGAGAGCTCCGGAGCCACAGGTAACTGCTCTCTCGCCGCAGGTAAACGGCGAGGCTGATGCAGAGATTTTTAACTCCCGCCATAAAGTGACCGGATACCCCCGTGACTCGGATTGGAACCAAAGGTGCTGCAGGCACAAGGCAGGGTAGTAAACACTGCGGGATCGCCGAGAGCCAGCGGCCTGCTGGCAGCTGCTGTGCTTTCTTGAGGTCGTTTTGACGTAAAAGCATTCGTAATATTTTGCGCTTTATTTTAGAGAGCTACAGGTCTTCGCGTTTTTCGTTCTTTCCTCTTCTCTCTCTGTTTTTCCCTCCTTTCCTCCTCATTCTGCTAGGATAACAAAAACGCTTCTCATCTCCGCAGGGTCTGGCCCTTGCCTCTGCACAGGCCTCCTAGGAGGTCTTGCTGACCCTGTAGTCGCCTCCACTGCTTCTTTCCCTCTGCTTCGCGCTTGCCTTTTGGCCCCATCCCTTTTCCCGCCCCCGGGTCCCCACCGGACCCACCGACCGCACTGAGCACACGAACGCAGCGGAGCTGGGCGCGGGGAGCGCAAGCGTGCAGACGGTGCGCTGTAGGCCTTTCCTGTGCCCCACCCCCACCCCCGCCCCCACGGAATGCTGCACAATTAACTAGAAAAAAAGACCTTTTAAGAAGAAATTTAGCTGTGAGAAACGTTTCATTCTTTCCATTCTCAGAGTTCTTCATGGGACTAAAAGCTAAAGACGATGTATGAATTCAACAAGACCTAATAGAGCCCTGGTGAGTGCCAGACCCTGTTCTCGGCGAGGGGGCCCACGGGCGACCATCAACACGACGCCTGCCCTCGCGGAGCTCGCGTGCTGGACCCAAGAATCCGAAGAAGGGAGCGGCAGCACCCCACCAGCCCCGAAGCCCCTCGGAAAGGTGGGCAAACGCTCGTTCTCTGACCGCTGTATGTCCTTCACACTCGTTCCAGCCCGCGCATCCGTCCCGGGCCTGGGGAGAGCTGGCGACGAAGGGCGGTCGGGTGAAGGCGAGGCGAGGGGAAGAGCCATCCCGGGAGCCCACGGGGCGTTTAGGGATCCTTGGGCCCCACTCGGCTCAAGCCCGGGAGGGTCGCGCCCCGGGCGACTCCGGAGGTGCTGCCTTCTGAATCGAGTCATGGGCAAGGAGGGAGGGAGAGGCCGTTCCGCCGCCCTTCTGCCTTCGGAATCACCCAAAGCACAGGTTTCCCACGAGACGAACAACACGATTCATTATGGTAATCTCTCTGGTTTTCCGAGGCTTTGGAACTTGCAGTTTTCCTGCAAGGCGGGCGGCAGAGCCTAGAGGTTAGTGGGTGCTCACTCCGTAAGGAGGCCAGGCGAGTCAGTCTTCTGCGTCTCTGTGGCGCAATCGGTTAGCGCGTTCGGCGGCTGTTAACTGAACGGTTGGTGGTTCGAGCCCACCAGGGACGTAGAATGGGTGTGGTTTTTAACTGAGTCTCCCCAGTTTCCTGCTCTTGATCACCTGTGGATTCCCTCACATAAAATTTACCCTCCTGTGTTCTGGGTCCTATCCACCTCACGTCTAATACCTGTCAGGAGCCATCCCACCTCCCCAACCTGATTCTCACACAACATCTGCTGGGATGTCCCATTTATACGTAAATTAGAGGAA
Organism: Rhinoceros unicornis; assembly: GCA_028646465.1. Taxonomy (NCBI): domain Eukaryota; kingdom Metazoa; phylum Chordata; class Mammalia; order Perissodactyla; family Rhinocerotidae; genus Rhinoceros; species Rhinoceros unicornis. Next base: position 24,697 of record JAQQSS010001168.1, on the reverse strand, counting down.
TTTCTGAAACAGAGACCTAGGAACGCGGGTTCTGGTGTGGGGGGATGAAATCTTTATTCTGCCCTTTATAGGCTTGGAAGAGTAAGTCGAACTTCTGTTCCTTCAATGTCTCTCTCTCTTTGTGTGTGTGTGTGTGTGTGTGTGAGTGTGTGTGTGTGTGTGTGTGTGTGTGTGTTTAATTTTCTGGACACGCTTACATTCATTTTTCAAAATGCTTACTTTAGGAAGATTGAGTTTCTCAGATGTGCTTACTTTTAAAACTAAGACTATTTTTTAGAGCATTTCAGGTTCAGAGCAAAATTGGAGGGTGTTTTGAGAGGTTCAGTGGATTCGATCCAAGACGTAAAAGAAACTTTCCACTCCAAACAAATGGACTGAAGGTATATTTTATTATATACAGGAGAGTAAAGGCGATAGTCCACAAACTGATCCGAATAGGTCAAATAATTAAAGGGAAAAACACCAGATCGATCGGAAAAGGAAACACCAGATCGACTGAGATAGCAGCAGATTCGAATAGGTCATATAATGAGAGGGAAAAACATCAGATCGATCGGAAGGGGAAACACCAAATCGACTGAAGGGAAATGACACAAATCAACCGGAAAGAGAAACACCAGGTTGACCGAAAAGAAAACACACCAGATTGGTTACTCACAACATCCACGCCCCACTGCCAGGGAGAGTCCCTTCAATCGACTTGGCTAGGCAGGAATCTGATCATCAGAGGTCCTGGGCAAGGCGTCCCCTCCACAGGTGAGACTCTCACCAGGCCTCAGTTTCCAGCAGTTTATATAGCATCAGTAATTTCCAGAGTAAGCAGTTACAGAGTTTGCAGAGCAAGCATTTAGTGTTCCCATGCACAAATGGTTATCAGTGTCGTACGTGCATTGAGCCCCCGGGCTATCGTCCCAGCCCAGCAGTTGTGTATGTGCATCGTTCTCCCTGGTTATCGTCCCAGCCCGGCACAGATGGCCAGTCCGTCCCGAACTACGACACCCAAAGAGCCCTGAAGTGTTCTAATTTGCAACTCTCTCCATGGGAGAAGGGCCAGTTCCCACCACACAGAAAGCAGCTTTATATTTCTTTGTGTGCTGGTGGCTGTAGGTCAACGGAATGGCCAAACGTGGCTGTACTCATTTCAAGACAGAGGGGAAGGTACAGAGATATCTCATATGCTCCCTGTACCCCTCCCATATGCATAGCCTCCCTCTTCATAAACATCCCTACCAGAGCGGTACAGTCGTTACAGTTGGTGAATCTGCATTGACACATCATAATCTCCCAAAGTCCATAGTTTACATTGCAGTTCACTCTTGGTGTTTTACATTCCATGGGTTTGGACAAACATATAATGGCATGTATCCACCATTATAGTATCATACAGAGTATTTTCACTGCCCTAAAAATCCTTCCTGCTCCGCCCATTCATCCCCCTCCCTGCACCTCTGACAATCACTGATCTTTTTCCTCTCTCCATGGTTTTGCCTTTTCCAGAATGTTGTAGAGTTGGAATTATACAGTATGGAGCCTTTTCACCTTGGCTTCTGTCACTTAGTAATTCGCATCGAAGATGCCTCCATGTCTTTTCATGGCTCGATAGCTCCTTTCTTTTTAGTGCTGAATAATATCCCATTGTTTGGGTGTACCGCTGTTTGTTTATCCATGCAACTGTTGGAAAACATCTTGATTGCTTCTAAGTTTCGGCAATTATGAATAAAGCTGCTATAAACGTCCGTGTGCAAGTTTTTGCGTGGGCATAACTTTTCAACTTCTTTGGATAAATAGCAAGGAGTGTGATTGCTGGATCATTTGTTAAGAATATTTTTAGTTTTGTAAGAAACTGCCAAACTGTCTTCCAAAGTGGCTGTATCACTTTGCATTCCCACCAGCAATGAATGAGAGTTCCTGTTGCTCCATATCCTTGCCAGCATTTGGTGTTGATGTGCCACAATTTTTTCATCTGTAATATGAGGCCAGCAAAAGTGTCCTATCCCCAGGATGTGCCTGGATTTGGTAATGGCTCTATCAACAATGTTGTGATCAGTGGAGTCATCATCATAATCATCCTCTGCATTATTTTTGACAAAGACATTTCTTCCATAGTTTGTGTGTTATTTATTTAACCTTTTTCATATTGCTTTTTAAATTAAGTTGGTTTCATGGTTTTGTGATTACAAATCATGCTGCAACCCTCATTCTTGTTCACATATCTTTGGCTACTTATGCAGGTATTTCCATAGTGTGGACAGCGGGCGGTGCAATTGCTACATTGTGGTGTTTATATGCTCCTAATTTTAGTAAATCCTGCAAATTTGCCTTCCACAGAGGGGGTACCAAATTATTGTCCAATTTCTTTTCCAACTCTATCAGTGTCCCTTTCTTCATTATTTGCCAACACAACAATCTTTCTATACATCTATCTACGATATTCTAAGAAGGGAAGTGGTGCTCTCCTGACTTAACTAAGGGGGAGGTACAACAGAAGGGCGTTTGAACATTACACAGAGATATTCTATTGCATATGTTGGACAGCAAATGGCGGTTGACAGGGATCCCTTCCCTGTTAGGTAGTAGATGACAGCTAATCTGGTCTGTGAGTCTTTTCTGATTGCCTTTTGTGCTGAGGATTCCGGTATTTCTTGGTACTGGAGACAGTAGCAATGAGAAATTGTTCACCTCTTGTGTCTCCATGGAGAGAACATTATGGGCCCAATCAATTGTTGTCAATTTCTGCGAAAAGTGGAGTATCCATAATAAGGATGATCTGAATACACACGATTCCTCCACAGGAACTCTTGGCTTTAATAAATTGCTACACTTAAACGGGGTCTTAGTACGGGAAGAAAACTGAATTTCTAACGTGCAAGGGGCCACTTTCTTTGATTGGTATACTCAAGTTTCTAAATAGCTAAAGTTTTTTTCTTTAATATCCTTTAAAGGTTGTTTAAATTAGACTACAGAAAAGAGAGGAAAGACATTTATATCATTACAAACAAGCAATTGCATCAGCAACATGAACAATTCTGACAACTATACAAATCAAGATTTAATACTTTCCAGAACCATAAGCAAATTCAGCCCTTAATAAAATCATGAAAAGCAATGACTTCATGCACAGATACGTATGCTGGAAAAGACGATATCTTGTGTGACTCAAAAGGATATCATGGAATTACTCCGATTTTTAGCAATGAGAGTCCTTCAAGGACCTCATGTTGCTAAATTATTTCTTTTTGTTTCCCTCACCAGTAAGCGTTGTTAATAGATATCATTGCCTCTGTTTCCACCTTAAATAATGTCACTTGCCACAATTAGTTCCTTTAGAATGCCCAGCAGGTTGGTGGAATCTTTCCTTTTTATAAATATATTTTCTCAGAAGCAAATCAATATACTTTCTCTTCCTCTGGAGGGAATAGACAAATTAGGTCTCTAAAAATTTAAAGGCATTACTGCCCAGCTTAGTTTAAGGGCAGTAATAATCACTTATATAAATTTACATATAAATTTAAAATAAGAGAATTAAGAATTGCTAGAAAAAAGTTTTACTACTTATGCTTTAAATGTGCTGTTTCCTTCACAAAAAAATTTGTTGCGGAATTTGTAACATGGAAAAATAAAAGATTTAGCCGTAGATTAAACTAATGGTCTTGATTGCTTGGTACAAAAAAAGAAAATAAATCAAGTTAACAACAGAGAAGAATCATAATACTTTTAAACAATTTAAATAATTTAAGTATTTAATATATAATGGCATTGAAAAAGTTTATCTCATGTTGATTTTTTATTTATCAAAGTGACTCCTTAGAAAAATTAGAATGGTTTAATAATTTTGGTCTAAAAACTATTATATATTTTCTTTCAGATTTTCTCATAACGTAGGAAATACTGGTAGCATAATATTCTAGTATATTCAAGTCTTGGGTTTATTTTGGCTTGAAAATCGTAATTAAGTTGGACTTCCTAAATGTCCCACACTGGTTGTACTGGTCAAATAAGCAAACATTACTTCCAATAAGTATTTCAACTGATAAAATTTTAAAGTTGTATGTTCAAGCAAATTAAATATACCAGAAGATATCTTTAAAAGGGGATAAATTCTTATAATTCTAGAAACCTCAGGACTCAATTATTCCATTTGCAATTTGGGGGAAATATTTTTAGGTGTCTTCTAATACATGATTCCATGTATACCAATATATGATTCCAACATCCTCATGTTCCAATATGTATCAGCTTAATTTATGATTTCAAGATCCATAGTTAACTTTAAACCTTTGACTAACATTAAATTGATTTAGTTAATGCATAATCTTTAATTGCTGCAAATTCTCTCTCTCTTTCTCTCTCTCTCTCTCTTTCCTGTTTGCCCTAATCTCCTGATACATTGGCTGACAACAAGAACATCACTTTACTTGGGGAGTGCTGTTGTTTGCTGAGTTCACATAGATTTCTATATTTTGTGGGTAGGTGGCTGGTGTTGTGGATATCCTTATGTGTTCTCTTGACTCTCTGCAAAAGTTCATAGAGTGGTTGGCTGTTTTCAGTGTTCTGACATTTCAAAAACGTATACCTTGGTGTTGTGCACTGCACAGCTTCTCAAACTGCCACCTTCATTTCTTGTTCCACATGGATTATTCGCATGGTACTTGCTTTTTTATCACAGCAACCACCAAAATCCAGCTTTGCAAACAAATGATATCATTGAAAAATATGTAGTGTAATCTAATATGGTGAATTTTACTGTATGTAACTATCACCTCATAAACCTGACTAAAAAAAAAAAAAGACTGACAATTCCAGATGTTGACCATATGGGGAGCACTGGAAACTGTCATTCCTTTCTGGTAAGAGTATACATAAGTTCAACAATGTTGGAAAAATTTTTGTAACTGTCAGCAAAGGGTCGTACATACACAGTTGTGTGCTGTGGCCCAGAAATTCTATTTTTAGCTCTAGACCTTAGGCCTGTGCTGTCCACTGTGGTAGCTACAAGCCACATGTAGCCACTGAACACTCAAAATGTTGCTAGTGTCACATGTTGCAATGATAATATTTTTGATATGTGGTAGGTCTCACAGAATGTTATTAAGATAGATTTCACCTCTACTTTTGAAAATGTATTTACTAGAAAATTTAAAATTCCTGTGACTGGCATTATATTTCTATTGGAATGGGCTGCCCTAGAGAAATGTGTGAATATGTCCACTGTTGAAACAAATAATCAATAACCAGTCTGTAGATAAGAAAGATAAGGTGAGATTTATTTGAGCCAAGCTGAGGCCTAGCCCAGAAGTGTAGTCTCCACCAGGGAAGAATGCACTCTGGAGAAGTGTGGTTTACAGCATGATTATATATCGTTTCAGAACAAAGAGTATACATCAAGTGTGATAGGAATAGCTTTTTTTCAAAGTCACAGGAGATGTTTCACTGCAGTTTAGCACATACACAGCAGGTCAATCTGACCCTGGTTTCTGGGAAGGAATGCTTGTCTTCAAAGAAGTGCTGGCATTGATTGGCCTCAGAGGAAGGGAGGCATTCATCCCTATCTTCGCAGAGTACATTCTTTGCTTTGGGATAACGTTTAATGTTTAAAGCAGGCATACAATGCATGTTTGACAGGCCATAAGTCAAGCCACTTTGGGAAAAACAAGGTCAGGCCAAATCAGGTTTTAAAACAAAAATGGCTTACCCATATGCCTCGATATATGAAAAGTTCTTATTATTCTCATTATTTTCATCACCACCAAAAGACATTTAAAAGAATGTTCACACCAGTTCAAAATATCCTAAACTGGAAACAACTCACGTGTTCAAGAATAGTGGAAGAAAGAAATATATTGAGTTATATTCATACGAGGAACACACACAGAAACAAAGAACCACACGAAAAACACGGATAAATTTCACAGACACAACGTGGAGTGAAAGAAGTCAGACCCATGCCCCTCTCCCACAAAAAACCCAGTACATACTTTATGATTCAATTTATGTGAAGGTAAAGGGCAGGAAAAACTAACCTGTATTGATAGAAGTTGGCAGGTGGCAGGGGTGGAGATCACTCTGTGAGCTCTTGCATGGGAAGAGGCAGGAGGAAGATTTCTGGGGTCTGGAAATGCTCTACACCTTAGTCTGGGCGCTACATCAGTAGTTATTCAGGTGGGTTTACACCGGTGAAGGTTTTTGAAGTGTACACTTTTCGTCACTTCTATTTAGTATGCCTCAGTAAAGAAAGTTGAAAGCCACGTGGTTATTGCTAAAGTGATGTCGATACCTATTCTTCTGGTTTGGCCTAGGCTAGGATGCAAAGTAAGCTCAAAATATTTATTATGATATTTTTGCTGTCCTCAGGTTTTTGACTTTCCTTGTTTACCAAGGAAAAGAAAAATTCAATTCCCCTTTCCCAGGCGATCTGTGGCTTTTTCTTTCTCCTCTCTTTTCTGTCTCTTTTATAAATCCTGTTTTTGTCTTTGTTTAATGACAACATTCTAATAACTGTTTCCCATTTTTATGAGTAAATCTGTCTGATAGCTCAACCAAAGTCTCTTATTTACTACTACTGTTTAAATATAATTTTCATGTTAACGTCTGCATACACATCATAGCTAGCTTTGAAATACATTCAGGGGTGGACAGACTTCCATGGAAAACTTAGCCCTTTAAATAAAGCCAGTTCCCCTTCGGGGTATAGTTACCAAACCCATTGTAATTCTCTCTGTGTCTAAACCTCTTTGCTTCTCCATTCTGGTCCTTGTGTCTCACCCTCCGCTTCTGGTGGATCTGGGAAACCTCTTGTGCTTTTGCTTTGCTCCAGGATGCTCTTTTGCTCTCAGGAGGGACTTGGGAGTGAAGGGTAATGGCACCCAGATCGAAGCCCCTGAGGTGCCACAGCTTCCCTGGGCCTGACCGTTTGGCCCCCATTGAGGGTCAAGACCTCTCCATCACCATTCAAGTCCTACCTCAAAATTTTTTCCTTACTTGTCCTCTAAGGCCATTGTTTCTCTGACTTCCATTCTTATACTGCAGTCTTGTCTGTGCAATAGAGAAATTAGCTTTGCAAAATTCAGTGAAGCGCTGTTCTTGAGAATCACACACAGTGTCCTGGGGATGGGACAAAACTTCTACCACTGTCCTGCAATTGCTGACATGACCGCCTTACTGCTACATCACCTAATCCACATAAAGTTTGCTTAGCTCTTTGTGGTCTCCCACCAACCAGAGCCTGGATTCACTCACTTGCCCCATGCCTTCAAAAACATGGAAACTCCTTAGTGCACAACATTTGGACCAAGACAGTGCTACAGCAATGTCAGTCAAACTTGGGAGGGAAGGTGTGAGGCCACCACTTGGGTAGAGCTCTGTGACCAGCCAAGACAGCCGAGACCCCATCTGTGAGAGAGCAGGACTGGCTGAGGCTCCTAATCCCTTGGTGGAGGTGTGGGGATCTAATGAGGAGGCAAAGGCAGCAGGAGAGACGGCCCCCGGGGCTGAACTGAAATCCACCTGCATCTAAGCAGGGGGAGAAAGCCATTTGGAATTGTTATTAAGTGTGAGATCTTATTAAATTTGTTTATTGCTACAAAGAAATAAAGCAGATGATTTCATGGTATAATGGTTATACTCTAACCTGTGCTGTCCTATAATGTAGTCACTAGCTGCAAGCGGCTATTCAAATTCAAATTAGTTAAAATCAAGTAAAAAATAAAAAACTCATTTTCTCGGTGCTAGCCACATTTCAAGCACTCAATTGCCACAGGTGTCTAGTGGACCCCATCTTAGACAATGCAGATCTAGCTCATTTATCTAGCCAGCCAGTCACGCATGAGATGTTTTATTTCAAGTTCCTGACTTCTTGCTCAGCGTGAGATTCCTTGTAGGCCATTTATTTGATCCCCAGTGCCGGCAGCTCCTGGGTCTGTACTGATCTCTAGGCGGTCCCCGAGCTTCGATATAGAGGAGGACTTGAGTGTTTCCCCTTGGCCAGTAAAGAACTATTCCTTGCCCTGGCTTTTGCCGGGCAGTGGTAAACCGGCCGTAACAAGGGTTTTCTTACACTGATCACTCCAGCCCCGGCATCGTTCTAGGTTACTCCAAAGGCTGACACTGCCCACCCCTCAAGGGAATGCTTGTGGAAGCTCATGAGCTCTGCTTATTAACTCTGTTATTAACTATAACAGCACTGTTTTTTGCCCTGTGGCTACTGTTATGGTTGCTTCCTGCTCGTGGCAATTCACACTGGTATTTTTGCTGCGGTAGTGATATATATGTAATTAATTTTAAAAATCAATTTCCTATATAAAAAAATGTAAATGCAGGGAAAATATTAGGTAGTTAATGATACAGGCACATGGATATGGCTAAACGTGAAGGTGCTATGTTCATTAATGAACTTTGAAAAACATGATTTGGGCTCATTTTTGTGGTACATTCCCACCCTCCCCCTTGCGACTCCAGGTGCAATCTCTCTCGCTCTAAGTCAAGAAGGCAGGAGTGCTCAGCTGTCCCCTCTACACATTGAACACAAAAGGCACTGTCACCTTTTTCTGCGAGCCCCTCTCGGGAACTCCCTTGTTCGGACTGTTAAGAAGAGTCAAGGCCTTGACGTTGGTCTTAGAGATGATTTTTTGGATTTGACCCCTAAAGCAAAGGCAACAAAAGTAAAAATAAACAAGTGGGACTACATCAAACTCCAAAGCTTCTGTACAGCAAAGGGAACTATCAACAAAATGAAAAGCCAACCTACGGAATGGGAGAAAATATTTGCACATGATATCTCTGATAAGAGGCCAATATCCCAAATATATAAAGAACTCATACAACTCAACAACAAAAAGACAAACAATCTGATTAAAAATGGGCAGAGGATCTGAATAGATATTCTTCCAAAGAAGACATACAGATGGCTAATAGGTGTGTGAAAGGATGCTCAACATCACTAATCATCACGGAAATACAAATCAAAATCATAATCAGCTATCACTTCACACCGGTTAGAATGGCTCTTATGAAAAAGACAAGAAATAACAAGTGTTGGCAAGGATGAAGAGCAAAAGGAACCCTTGCACACTGTTGGTGGGAATGTAAATTGGTGCAGCCACCATGGAAAACAGTATGGAGGTTCTTCAAAAAAGTTAAAACTGGAACTATCATATGGTCCAGTAATTCCACTTCTGGGTATTCATCCAAAGAAAATGAAAACACTAAGTTGAAAAGATTTATGCACCCCCATATTCATTGTGGCCTTATTTACAATAGCCAAGGTATGGAAACCACCTAGGTGTCCAACGACAGATGGTGGATAAAGAAAATGTGGTATATATACACAATGGAGTATTACTCAGCCACAAAAAGGAGTGAAATCTTGCCATTTGCAACAACATGGATGAACTTTGAAGGCATTGTGATAAATGAAATAAACCAAAGAAAGACAGATACCGTGTGATCTCGCTTACGTGTGATATCTAAAAACCAAAACAAAAAAACCGAAACCCAAAAGCAAGCTCTTAGATACAGAGAACAGATTGGTGGTTGCCAGAGGTGAGGGGTGGGTGAAATGGTGAAGGGAGTCAAAGGGAGCAAACTTCTAGCTACAAAATAAATGTCATGATGATGTAATGTACAGCATGGTGACAATAGTTAATAATACTGTGTTGCATATTTGAAAGTAGCAAAAAGAGTTGATCTTAAAAGTTCTTGTGACAAGAAAAAGGAATTCTGTAACTATGTGCGGTGACGGATGTTAACTAGACCTATTGTGGTGATCATTCTACAATATATACAAATATCGAATCATTATGTTGTACATCTGAAATTAATTAATGTTCTGTGTCAAGTACACCTCAATGAAAAAAATTAAAATTAAAAAAAGAAGAAGATTCAAGGCCCATAAACACTTCTGTTAGGAGGTGTGATTGCATCATCCCTGAAGCCTGGAGTCTGTTTCTGGGGAAGACTAAATGGTTTTGTTTGCTCTATCTCCTCTTTTTCTCTATTTCACTAACTAGTTCTGAGTGTTTTGTAGGCCTCACTTCTAGTCTTCTTTTTCTCTTCAAAATCTTGGAGGTTGAGCCAGAAGGAGGGGATGCCAATCTCAGTGAAGTCCTCCCAGTTACCACTGAGCATGATGGCCAAGAGCAAGGGCTCTGGAGGCACACTGCCCGGGTCTCAGTGCTGGCTCGCACCCTCACAGGGCTGGGACCCTTGGGAAGGAAGCTCAGCCTGTCAGTGCCTCAGTGTTCTCCTCTGCAACAAGGGATCTTAATAACCTACACTGTCTCAGCGTTGTTATCTGGACTAAATAAGCTATTGCACAGTAAAGCACTGAGGAACCGTGCTGGTCACACAGTAGAGCTGAGGGAGCTGTTATGATTGTTATTATTATGTGCTTTGTTTCTACTTCTAACTGCACCGCTGCTGACTTTCAACATTCCCCAGAATAAATGAGGACCATATTAGTGACCAGCATCTGAAAAACTGGTTACTTGATGATTTTGATGGTGATTTAATTGACAGTGGAGACACTGCAGCAGGGGACTGGATCCAACTTCAGCAAATTCTTGGACCTTAGACAGATATGACGATTGTTTAAACACAGTAGACAATCCTTTGCACATGCTTCTAGCAAGAGCTTTTAATATCCCGTCACACTTACCGCGAGTATCATAAGAAACGTCCAAGTATGTCCAGTGACCCCATCATTTTGTTGTTTTAGTTTTTTTGGTTTTGTGTTATTTTTAAGAAACCAAAGGAGGGAAATATAATTTATCTGGAAGTGTAGAAGATGTCTTCTTTCAGTTATGATGGAGTGTTTGTAGCAAACCAGCATTCACTCTGAAGACAACTAGATAAAGTCTGGATTAAAGGAATTCTGTTTGAAGTCTTTGGAGAAATACCAATGCAGCTAGGAGCCACAGGATCAGCTCCAGAGAGAGAGAGGAGCTCATTGGAATGAAACTACTTTTCTACCTTTTCCCCTCAGGGCATTTGCCAGTTCTTGTCAGGGACTGAGAAGCTGGGGAGAGGGCACCTGCTAAGAGTCAGAGAAAACAGCAGCACTTTAAGGAATCACATGGATCTGGAGAGAAAAGAAGAAGGAGGAGGAGGAGGAGAGAGAGGAGAAAAGAGACGTATGGAGCTGTCCAAGTATTCAGACTTGAGGAGTCAAGATCCTGGAGTGCATTGGTAAGTGAGCTGGATGCTTGGTACAGGGTTTCCCCTGAACACATTTGCAAATTAAGCAATGTGCATGCAAGAGGCTACAAAGGCAAGCAGAGTGTGACTGAAAGAGAGTGGAATTTTCAGCAGTATCATGGTGCTCAGGGGATAAAAGTTGAAGTTCAGGACTCATCAAAGAGGAGGGGCCAAGGAAACACCCCAAGGTCTCAGGTAGGGTCCCTGGCGGTGTACAGCATAGCAGTGTGAGCAAACTAGCTGTACACTGACACTTCCCATGAGTGCAAACAAGCTGCAAATCGGCTTATTCAAGGATTGGATTGGACTGAGGTGATCTGCTCTTCTGCTGTCTCCTGGGGAGGAGGATGAATAATCTTCAGAGAAAGCTGACATCATTCAAACTACCCATAATTTTTCACATAACAGGTTCACCATTCAATCACTATATTCTAGGACTATAAAGGAACAGAAGCAAGAGAAAAAAAGCAAACCATGGAAATTGACTCACAGGTGACTGAGGTAGTGAAGTTATCAGATAGAAACATAAAATGATATGCTTTAGCTGTTCGGAAAATAGATGGCACGATAAAAGTTTTCACGAGAGAAAGAGAATCTATTTTAAAAATCAATGGAAATTATGGAAATAAAATATGTAATAGTTAGCATTTTAAAAAGTCAATAGATCAGTGTGATAGCAGTTTGGACCCACTTGAAGAGAGACGACTAATCTGAAAATATGTACGTAGCAAGAAACTCTCTGTAGAGTTTAAGCATAGAGAGCTAAAAGGAATAAAAATTAAGAAAAGAGTGTAAGAAAGCTATGGATTACGTCATAAAGGCCTAACATGAATGTAATTAAAGTCTCAGAAGTTGGAGCAGCCAGAAATGGGACAGAAACAGTATTGAAAGATATTATGGAAAATTAAGGAAAAAAACAGGACGATCTATCAAATCACCTGTGCAAGAAGACCTATGAACTCCAAGCAAGGTAAGGACAAGCAAACCACACACAAAACTGCTGAACACCAAAGACAGACGAAAAAATCATAGCAGCACCCAGATGGGGCAAATTCCTATTACACCATCCAAAGGTTGGGAGCTGAATTCTCAGCAAAAACAATGAAAAAGAAGACATTATTAAGGGGCTAAAGCAATATAATTTCCAACCCACTAACTGCTACTAATCCCTGACAGAATACCTTTCAAGGGAAAGTGAGCTGAAGACCTGACCAGATAAGCAGCAGACCCTAACCAAAGGAAATGCAAGAGGTAACTCTTTAGGCAGAAGTTAAATGATCCCAAGGGAAACGTGGAAAATGAAGGAAGGAATGAAGAGCAATGGATAGGTTAAATACGTGGTTAAGTCAAATAAATATTACTATTCGAACAATAATAATGGTGTCTGTGTGATTTAAAATATATGTTGAAGTAAAATTAATGCCAGTAACTCAAAAATCAAGAGAGCTAAAGGAATTAAGATGTTCCAAAGTTGTAGCACTGTCTAGGTAGGAGATGTAAAACGTTCTAATTCATATCAGAGACTTTTGCACAGATTTTACAGAATACATAAAAGTATATATATATGTATATCAGAGTAAAACCAAGAACTAAAACAATTATTCTTTGTGCGAATTCTCTAGTTTTAAAAATAATTTATTTTTGACGTTAAAAACGTAAATGTAAAAAGTATACAGTGAAACCTGATAAATGTATAAACGTCTGTAACTATCAGCCCGACGAATGTACAGAACATTTCCCTCAACCCAGGAAGGTTCCCTTCAAATTTTCTCAAAGAGGGAACCACTCTACTGTTCTGATACTTCCTGGAAGTCGACTCACACAGCAGTATCACAAAGATACATTGAAAAAGATATGTCTTTGGAGTGTGAAAGCATTTTTTTGATACGCATCTTTTGCTGAACGTACTGTTCGGGGGGTTATCCATGTTATTGCCTCATCTATAGTTTGGTTGTTTGCTGCAGACTGTTAATCCCTTAATATGAATATACAACGGTTTGTATATCACTTCTCCTGTCCACGGACATTTGGGTTTTATCCAGTTTTTGCCTGGTGTAAATGACATTGCTATGAGTGTTTCTGTAGAAGCCCTTTTGGACGTATGCATTCATTTTTCTTGGGAAGTAAATAGAAGTAACATTATTCAGTAACAGGGTAGGTATATTTTTAACTTCATGAGAAACTGCCAAATATTAGGAGGGTGGTTGTGCTAAATTACAGTCTAACCGATATCACACAGTCATGTCATCCACACTCAGATGGGGGAGGAGAGAGAAAACAACTTTAAAAATCAATTTTTCTTTTTTTTTTTTTTTCAGGTTATTGCCTCTGTTCTCTTCCTCTCTTTTCTTTATTTAATTATTTTATTTGGTCATATTGGTTTATAACATGCGTGATTTCAGGTGTACATTATTATATGTCAGTTTCTGTATAGACTGCATCGTGCTCACCCCCAATAGTCTAGTTTTTATCCGTCACCATACATATGTGACCCTTTACCCCTTTCACCCTCCCGCCCCCCAACCCCGTCCCCTCTGGTAACCACTAATCTATTCTCCTTATCCGTATGTTTGTTTATCTTCCACATATGAGTGAAATCATATGGTGTTTGTCTTTCTCTGTCCGGCTTATTTCACCTAACATAATACCCTCAAGGTCCATCCTGTTGTTGCAAGTGGCACAATTTTGTTTTGTTTTGTTTTTTTCCTATGGCTGAGTAGCTTACCACATCTGCTTTATCCATTCATCAGTTGATGGGCACTTGGGTTGCTTCTCTGTCTTGGCTATTGTGAATAATGCTGCGATGAACGTAGGGATGCATAAATCTCTTTGAATTGTTGATTTCATGTTCTTTGGATAAATACCCAGTAGTGGGATAGCTAGATCATTTGGTATTTCTATTTTTAATTTTTTGAGAAATCTCCATATTGTTTTCCATGGTGGCTCTACCAGTTTGTATTCCCACCAGCAGTGTATGAGGGTCCCCTTGTCTCCACATCTTCTCCAACGTTTGTTAATTATAGCCATTCTGATGGGTGTACGCTGATATCTCATTGTAGTTTTGATTTACATTTCCCTAATAATTAGTGATGTTGAACATCTTTTCACGTGCCTGTTGGCCATCTTTATGTCTTTTTTGGAAAAATGTCTGTTCATTTCCTCTGCCCATTTTTTGATCAGGTTGTTTGTTTTGTTGTTGTTGAGTTGTATGGGTTCTTTATATATTTTGGAAATTAACCTCTTGTCGGATATATGATTTGCAAATATTTTCTCCTAGCTGGTGGGCTGTCTTTTTGTTCTGTTCACGGTTTCCTTTGCCTTGCAGAAGGTTTTAGCCTGATGTAATCCCATTTGTTTATTTTTTCCTCTGTTTCCCTTGCCTGAGTAGACATGGGATTTGAAAAGATACTGCTAAGACCGATGTCAAAGAGTGTCCTTCCTATATTTTCTTCTAGGAGTTTTATGGTTTCAGGTTTTACATTCAAGTCTTTAATCCACTTCAAGTTAATTTTTGTATATGGTGTAAGATACTGGTCTACTTCCATTCTTCTGCACGTGGCTGTCCAGTTTTCCCAACACTATTTATTGCGGAGACTCTCCTTTCTCTGTTGTGTGTTCTTGGCTCTTTTGATTACTGTTTCAATCTCTTTGCTTGTGATTGTTCTAGTCAGATTCTCTATTTCTTCTTGATTCAGTTTGGGAGGTTGTATGATTCCAAGAATTTATTCATTTCTTCTAGGTTATCCAGTTTGTTGGCATATAGTTTTTTCATAGTATTCTCTTATAATCCTTTGTGTTTCTGTGGTATCCATTGTAATTGTTCCTCTTTCATTTCTAATTTTATTTATGTGAGCCTTCTCTCTTTTTTTCTTAGTGAGTCTGGCTAGCGGTTTTTCAATTTTGTTTATCTTCTCAAAGAACCAGCTCTTAGTTTTGTTGATCCTTTGTATTATTTTTTTAAGTCTCCCTTTCATTTATTTCTGCTCCAATTTTTACTATTTCCCTCTTCTGCTGACTTTGGGCTTTGTGTATTCTTCTTTTTCTAGTTCAGTTAGGTGTAGTTTAAGGTTATTTATTTGAGATTTTCCTTGTTTGTTGAGGTAGGCCTATGTTGCTATAAATGTCCCTCTTAGCACCACTTTTGCTGCATCCCGTAAAAGTTGGTATGTTGTGTTTACATTTTCATTTGTCTCCCGGTATTTTTTGATTTCTCTGATTTCTTCATTGATCCAATGGTGTTCAGTAGTGTGTTGTTTAGTCTCCATATTATTTGTAACTTTCCCAGTTTTTTTCTTGTAGTTGATTTCTAGTGTCATAGCATTGTGGTTGGAAAAGATGCTTGATATGGTTTCAATCTTCTTAAAATTACTGAGGCTTGCTTTGTTTCCCAACATATGCCTATCTTTGAGAATGTTCCATGTGCACTTGAGAAAAATGTGTATTCTGCTGGTTTTGGATGGAATGTTCTTTATATATCTATTAAGTCCATCTGGTCTAGTGTTTCATTTAAGGCCACCGTTTCCTTGTTGACATTCTCTCTGGATGACCTATCCATTGAGGTAAGTGGGGTGTTGAGGTCCCCTACTGTTATTGTGTTGCCGTCAATTTCTCCCTTTAGGTCCGGTAGTAGTTGCTTTATATACTTTGCTGCTCCCATGTTAGGTGCACATATATCCATCAGTGTCATGTCCTCTTGGTGGAATGTCCCTTTTGTCATTATATACTGCCCCTCTTTGTCTCTCATTATCTTTTTTATCTTGAAGTCTGCTTTGTCTGATACAAGTTGGCTACACCTGCATTCTTTTGCTTGCCATTTGCTTGGAGTGTCATCTTCCGTCCCTTCACTCTGAGCCTATGTTTGTCCTTAGAGCTGAGATGTGTTTCCTGGAGGCAGCGTATTGTTGGGTCCTGAAAAATCTATTTTTTGAGGTTTCTCTTCTTCACTTTGTTCCAAATACTTAATGGCAGCTATGAACGTGGCTGTGATCACACCAACTGTCACCACCGGCCTGCTCAGGTCTGGCAGCAGAGCCATAGAGAGATACTCCAAGGCAGCCCACCCAAGTCTCAGACTCCTAAACGCCAGGTAGAAATAGATGCTCATGAAATGAGTAGAGTCAGGTGATCACTCCCTCCCTAGTCATGGCTGTGCCATTCTTCAGCTCTGTGCCACTAAAAGTGGTTTCTTGTGCTTGCTCTCCATCCCTCGACTCCATTGCCTAGATTTTACCGAACTCTGTTAGACGGTCATGGCCACAGGCCTCCGTCAATGGCTTTAAAGCAGCCCAGGCAGGAACCGGAGGGACCCCTTTTACCCAGAAGATATCAGAGAGACCCCCTTTTGCCAAGAGGACAGCAGAAAAGCGCTAAGGTGAAAGGGCCTGCGAGGGAAGAGCATGCCGGTCGGGTGCGTGGGAGCAGAGGGGAGGGCGGGGAGAGCGGGTCCTAGAGCTCGTGGGTGAATTCGAAGCACGGGCCATTTGCCAAGAGCACTGACTGCCGGGGCTGTGAAAAGGGACACGGAGGCGCGGGTCCACAGCCCTGGAGTGGGGAAGTCCACACTGCTGGGCGGCAGAGGGGCGCCTGGGGCTCAGACGCACCTAACCCGCCGGCTCCTGCAGCTTCCGGGCGCTGGGATCAGCGGGGGCGACTCCTGCACAAGGGCGCTTACTTCTAGAAATGGAAACCCTGCGTGCGATCCGAGATGCCGAAGTCAAACTGTGGCGTCCCCGGACCCTCGCTTCCGGGGTACGCCCGGAAGCCTGAGCCAGGGCCTCTCTGGAGCCTCAGTCTCCTTGCCTGACGGGTCGCTGGTGCTTCCTGGGACCTTTTTCAATTAAAAAGTGGTGTCTAGAATGGTCGTGGCAGGACCTAAGGTTTTCAGAGAGAGAGAGCGTGTTAGGTCCAAACAGCTTCCTTGTCTGCAGGGTAGTGGTTATCACGTTCGACTCACACGCGAAAGGTCCCTGGTTCAAACCCGGGCGGCGACAACCTCCTTTTCCTGCAAGTTACCTTCATGTTTGAAAAACAAAAAAAAGGAGGGGGGCGGGGCATGGAGGAGCGGGCGCAGCTGCATTTTTGATTCACGAGAAACGTGGGAGAATTTCAATTACTACCTGAAAGCCTACTCACCACTAGGAAACAGGCCTTGTTTGTCTGCTCTGAGTCAGATTGGAGACCAGGACACAGTCACTTCGTCCAAAGAGGGCACAGAACTAGGCTGACTTCAGCTTACCTTTGGATCCAGAAAGCCCCTCACCTTCTCATCTAGCGCCTAAATCTTCTCTACAGGTTGACAGGTATCATGTCTCTGAAAACCAAGAACTTCTTTCCTGTGAAGCACGCTTGGCTTTCCCCCACCCCAGCACACTTGTGGAACAGGCTGATTTGCGGGACGGAGCAAAAGAAAACGAACCAAAGACTGCACTTGGGGCTCCAGTCCAAGACACGTAGATGGAGTCTCATGCTCCACTGATTGAGCTGGTCTGCGCACCAAAAGGAGCCTGTACACGTGCCGTTATCAGGAGAGCCCCTTGAGCCAGTTCAGAGATCAAGGAGCAGACGGACTCCGCTCCTCACCACCTGAGAGCCGAGTCCGCACCTTACTCAGAAGGAAACCGAGGTTCACAAAGAGAGCATGTCCTTGGCTCTGCCGCACACAGTGCTGAAGCTGGACTAGAACGGAACACCGACCAGTTTCCTCGTGGTCAGGCCTCAGAGCCCAAAGCGTCGCCCAGGCTGGGAGAGGTGAGGGGTGATGAGCTGCGGGGTGAGGGCTGGGAGCCTTGCACAGCTGCATTCAGCCCTGGGCCGCTGGGAATCGCCTCCACTTCTGCTCTCTGGGTCGCAGAAATCTAACCTTTGCTTTCAGAATTTCCATCTGGGGAGGCAAAATTAGTCGTTGCGTGCGTGGCTCCCTGGTGGTCTGGGGCTATGATGTGGCGTTTTCACTGCCGCTCCCAGATTGATTCTGGATCAGGGAAGTCTTTTGGCAACTTCTCCCCACGCAGGACTCTTCCTTTTCATCGCCAGAGGTGTGTGGGCCCCAAAGTCCAGATGCAGGGAAGAGCCTCTGGGCAGAGGCCAGGCCTCAGGGGCGAAGGCATCTCCCAGGCTGGGACAGGTGAGATGTGATGGGCAGCCTACACTCCTTCTCCCTTCATCTCAGAAACCTAGTGTCTCACTTTCAGACTTTTCACCTAAAGAGACCTTGAACTTGAGTTTCAATCGCTCCTTAAAAAAAAAAAAAAAAAAAAGGAAAGAAAGAAAGAAGAGAAGAGAAGAAAAAAGAAACATTCAAAAAAGTTGCAAGAATAGTAACATCTTATTTCTTCACCTAAGTGTGCCAGTTAACAATTTCCCACATTTGCTTTCTCACTCTCTCTCCATATATGCGATCTGCCACATCCTTTGAGAGTAATTGCAGACATCTCAAAATCCTTAGTGGACCGTTGTTGCTCCTTTCCTTTGGCAATGTCCCTCAAACCAGCTGGAGGACTTTTCCTCCAAGGCCAGGGGAGGGCTTTGTCCTCTGGAGGAGGCCCCTCTTGCCCTTTCAGGAACGTGACACCTGTTCCACCTAAAGGATAGTGCAGGCCAGGCCCGCCCTGCACTTGTAGGAACAGATTAGGTTGTCATCCCCCAAGCACCCACTGCCCTCCAGACCCCTCCCGGTTGCTTTGGCAGGCAGTGGAGTCTTGGGTCAGTCTGAGCTCTAGAACTGCCCGCCTCTTGAGGGAGACTCTTCAGGGAAGTGCAGCTGCCCCCTTGGCTCCTGCCTGGCTCTCTGTGCCCTGCTGGGATCTGAAACGGTTCTGACCCAACAAAAAGGTGAAGAATCCTTTCCTGTGGTGGGAGGATGAAGGGAGCAGGAGGAAAATGCATCAGAGAGAAGGGAAGAGTTCTCAAGAGCTTTCCAGAATTGTGCATCTGGCACTGTCAGGTAGGCGGCTGCCCTGTGACAATGGTGCTTAGTCTTGTCTTGACCTGACCTTGACCTGGTCCTGGCTTCAGTCTGAATCCAAGCAGACAGAGGCATCCCGATTTGTGCTGCATACTCAGTTGTGCCTCTCCCCAAAGTGGGATAGTGACAGAGCTTCTATTTCCAGGATCCCAGTGGAGTCCAAAGATGCTATTGATGGGGTTTTTCCTTGCATTTCCTTTCTTGCTGAACCTGTGACTCGGGGGAAAAAAAAAAAAAAGGTTTAGCTGTAGATAGATTAGTGGTCTCAGTGCTACCTACAAGAAAAAAATTCAAGTTGATAATAAGGATGAATCTCAAATACTTTTAAATACTTTAAAGAATTTTAATAATTGACATATAATGGCATAGAAAATGTTTATGTCATGTCACATTTCTAAAGATGACTCCTCATATGCATTAGACTGACTTAATTATTTTGGCCTAAAACTACTCTATGTTGTCTTCCAGATTTTCTAATAATGTAGAAAATAGTGGTTGCATAGTACTCTAGTTTATACAAGTCTTGGGTTTATTTTCTCTTCAAAATCCGAATGACACTGAACTGCCTAAATTTCCTATACTGGTTTTACTGGTCAAATGACCAAACTTTCACTTCAATAAACATTAAATTTATAAAATTTTAAATTATCTATTCCAGTAAATTATATACACGATAGGATATCTTCTAAATGTAGGTTAAGTCTAATAATTCTAGAAGTCATAGTGACTCAATTGTTCCACTTGCCATTTTTGGGGACACATTTTTAGGTATCGTCTAATATATGATTCCAACACGTATTTCTTTATGATGTGTCAACTCAATTTACGATTTTAAGATCTATCGTTATCTTTAAGTTCTATGACTGATATTAAATTGAGTTAACTAATGTATAATCTTTGCCCAGAGATTTTCTAACTAAGATAGACATAACAAAACACTGTGTTAATATAATGCTACTGCATATTTTTATAGGTTACAGAGTGCCGTATGTTAACAGGTTAAGAGGAGGTGTGGATACCCTTAGGGGATGTTGGTGAGCCCTGCCATCACTGTCACTTCAAGAAGTGTAAAACACATGCAGTGTCTGCTCCAGCAAGTGAGGAGCCGTCACTGGACGGCTGCTGCTTTCCTGAACTGCTTGTTTATTCAAGAAAAAAATTTTTCCTCTTTCTTGGTTTCCTGACTTCTAGATCTAAAGTCATCCATTTTCCCATTCTGCGCCATGCTTCTCTCGTGGCGATCACCGCGAGTGCCCCTAGGCCAGGGCTGGCGGAAGCAACTGGGAAGGGCAGGAACCGGCTGTGCTCCCACGTACCTGCCCCCCTTTTTGATGCCTCCAGATGTGGGCGCCACAGTGCAGGGACCTTGGGTTTGCTCTGAATGCAGCATCTCTCTCAGAGCAGGGCCTGGCACCTAGTGAGCACCTAATAAATGCTTGATGATTGAAGGCATCTAATGGGAGGTTCTGGAAAGGTGAAATGGTGGAGAAGAAAGTGGGTAATACTGGGAGCAGCCTAGAATATGAGGAACAGAGAGAGACAGACAGACGACAGACACACACATGTGGGGAGAGAGACCGGGCGAGAATGTCCAGGAACCAGATTTAGTGTGGCAGAAATGTGAAGAGGTATGACATCACTTGAAGGCAGACTGTGGTAAGTTACAGATGTATGGTATAAGTCCTAAAGCAGTAGCTGAAATAACAAAGAGTTGTAGGTAATAAGCCAACAAAGGAGAGAAAATGGAATCATATAGAAACCATGTAAACACCATGATAGAGCAATTGCTCTTCCAGGACTCTACCCTATAGAAATACTAGTACAAGTGGCCAAAGATATGTGTACAAGAGTGCTGACATGAAGTCATAGAACCAACTTAATTTTAAAAGTACATGGAAAGGGTTAAATAAATACTGGTACAAACAAACGATGTTTTCCCGAGCTCTTCTGCGAGGATCCGTGATGATCTTATGATCTTGGTTTAGGTCCTCCTGTGGGGCACAAGACACAGAGAACGGGAGAGTGGCAGTGGAGGAGTCCTCTCTCCACCTTTACGTGAGAGGATGTGCAGAGTAGTGATGCAAGAAAATGTTATATCTTGAGGTGTATGGGGAAGCCATTCTGGTTTAAACTCGATTTGGCCTAAATTTTCTTTAAACCAAAGAAGCCTGACTTACGGCCTGTCAAACATTCATTGTACATCTGCTTTAATCATTATCCCAAAGTAAAGAATGTACTCTCGGAAGATAAGAATTGATGCCTCCCTTCTTATGACGCCAGTACTTTTTGAAGGTACATTTTCCTTCCCATGAGGCCAGGGTCATGTTGATCCGCTGCGTACGTGCTAATCTGTAAGAAGATATCTCCTTGAATCCTTGAAAGAGTGTACCCCTGTCATGCTTAGTGTATGTCTCTTTGTTTGGCAATGGTATATAATGGTGCTGAAAACCATTCTTCTTCGGAGCACTTTCTTCCCTTGAGAAGGATGCACTCCCCGGGCTATAGTCCTTGGCTTGATTTGAATATAACTCTCTGCTATAGAATGATTATTGATTATTTCCCTCAACAGTAGAAACAATTGCAAACACTGAAAAAGGCGAGATGCGTCCCTGAGTGGGGTTGAACCACCAACCTTTCGGTTAACAGCCGAACGCGCTAACCGGTTGCGCCACAGAGACACGGTGATGCCGTATTTTCATCCCCCCCAGAGAGCGAGCACTCATTCACCGCTAGGCGCAGCCACCTGCCTTTTGCAGGACAGCTGCAAATCCTCGAAATCTGGAGAGGGGGAGGCGACGCAGCCAGCGTGTTCGTCTCGTTTGAAACCCATGCGTTGGGTGATTGCAAAGGCAAAGGGCAGCCTAACGGCCTCGCCCCGCCTTGCTCCACAACCCCCTTAGATGCCAGCGCCACGGAGACGCCCGGGGCCGCGACCCCCGGGGCCTGAGCTGAGTGGGTCCCAAGGGAAGCTGAACACCCGGTGGGCTCCGGTGATGGCTCCTCCCGTTTGCTCCGCCTTCACCCGACCATTTGCGCCGCTGGCGCTCCCCTCACTCCACTCGGCTGGGCTGCGCTCGGTGGGGGGCGGGAGCTGGGAAGTCGGGGTCGGGGGTAGTCGAAAGGGGCAAACGCGAGGAGGCGGGAAAGAAGCGGGGGAGGCGTGGACGGAGGACAACGAGGCTTCCCAGGAGGCCTGTGCAGAGACGCGGGCCGGATTTGGGGACACGGGAATTGTTTTGTTGTGTTTTTAATCGTGTACCGGAATGGAGAGGAAGGAAGGGAGGAGAAAAATGGAGAGCGGGCACGAAAGAGAAGAACAGGAGTACCTGCAGCTGTACAAGAACAAAGCAGCGGAGTAATTGGAGTGATGTACCATCAAAACTCGTAGAGCAAGGACGGCGCGTAACGCCGGGGCTGTGGCGCGCCGTGATCGTATAGTGGTTAGTACTCTGCGTTGTGGCCGCAGCGACCTCGGTTCGACTCCGAGTCACGGCAGTGTTGTCTGTCATGCCTGGTGTTTCGCTTTTACTTTGTCGAAACCCGCACGGGGCTGCGTCCCCTACCTGGGAGGCTGCGAGCGGCTCTTTCCGCCGGCCACCAGGTCCGAGGAGGTCGGGAGAAAGGAAGGTAACCCTACAGTGCGCTAACCTGGGCACAGGGCCCTTGCTGTCTGAGCAGAGGTAAACTGCAGTAAATGGTTTATCTTCCGTGATACTCCAAAATAGGAGCGTCCTGGATGCTCTAACTGCTCAGCAAGGAGGCTCATGTGGTACAATTGGTGAAAAATGTTGTTTCTGTGTTACTCGAAATCTAAAGGGTCTAAAAGACCAAGATAAAATTTTTCATCAGATAAGTGACACCTCTTCCGTAGACCTGCTTAGTTGGTTAAACCTTGGCTCTTGGGAATCTGTGCCCCGGGGGCGTTTTCAGTCCCTGGCTGTTGTTCTCCATAGAGCCATCATATTAACCTCTCTGGTGCGGCGTATGCTCTCAAGGATTTTTAATACCTAATTTTTAATACCAGCCACTCGCACGCCAAATGGTATCCATCAGGATCGGACACCTGGAAGAACTCGATGATAACCGCATAAATGATGATATCGGTGACTACATGACCCTCCGTCCTGACGACTCGGCTAGCAGAAACAGCGACTATGTGGTTCTTCGGCCTGACTACATCAACGGCGGTAACCGAGAGTAAGGCTATACTGGATGGTCATGCTCTAGGGGTAAGAGCGTGACCAAAAGGGGGGATTTGTTAAAATCAGACACAAATGGAGATCAGATTTGAAAATTCCCCTGAGCAGACAAACCAGTTTAGTCATACAAGCGAAAGCGAACTGAGCTTATTTTGTAAAACAAGTAGAACTTAACTAGGGCCACTTCTTGTTAATGCCTCTGAAAATCATAAATGAAACTTAAACCGTTCCCCAAAATTGATGTGAGGTAACTGCTTTTAACCAATTCCCTCTCACTAGTAAAACTCTAATGTAATAGCCACCAATCACTGTGAAGAACGAACAGCCACTGCCTCCTCACCGTGTGAGCTGCTTTATAACGATATACCTCTGAGCCTCATTCCATATTCGGTTTGAGCGCTCCTATTTCCCGAACTGTCTTTTTGTGCACAATAAACATTTACTAATTACTATTTCAGTGATCCAGTGGTTTCACTTCTGCTAGTTCTGAACTTTTGGCAGTGCCTCAACATTTTCATCTGCCAGATTGGGCCAACCAGAGAACTCCTCTTCATGCTGTTTTTGTCATAGAGTCCCACGGAGGGTCCCCAATTTGCTAAACTGATCTTCGGGTGCCATGTTGCAAATCGGAGGCTGAGGGAGAGCTGACTTTTCCTGCATATGACAGAAGAGGAGGAAGAGGCAGAGATACAGAGAGGGGAAAAGTAGGCTGGAACCAGAAAACCGATTTTAGCGTCTGGCACTGGATGTCATATTTTGGAGAAAGAGAAGACACTGACCAGCGTATCCAGGGAAGAAGAACTTCAGTGGAAACAGCAGACACTTAAGTCCAATCTATGATGTTTTCCATTTGTTTATGTATAATTCTTCTTCCCCATCTTTGTAGAAAAGGCACAGGTGAGCTTGATATGTTTGTTTTGTGTTTTTGGAGTGCCCGCTTAAATAAAAATGCCTACCGTGCTTCAAACATTCCTCTGTGAACCTTCTAGACTTCTCTTAGGTTCCACCAGTTGTGCATTAAGAGTAGAATGGGCCCAACGTGGGGACTCTACCTGGGAAAGTGCCATTAAAATTAAGGGGGTGAGACCCCTATGTTCATCGCAGCATTATTCACTATAGCCAAGACAT
The DNA here is from genome assembly GCA_028646465.1 of Rhinoceros unicornis. Taxonomy (NCBI): domain Eukaryota; kingdom Metazoa; phylum Chordata; class Mammalia; order Perissodactyla; family Rhinocerotidae; genus Rhinoceros; species Rhinoceros unicornis. The sequence continues at coordinate 217 of JAQQSS010001168.1, read as the reverse complement.
GGAAGCAACCCAAGTATCCCTCGACTGATGATTGGATCAAGAAGATGTGGTATATATATACTATGGAATACTACTCAGCCACAAAAAAAGACAAAATCGTCCCATTTGCAACAACATGGATGCACCTGGAGGGTATTATGTTAAGTGAAATAAGCCAGAAAGAGAAAGACAAACAGTGCATGATTTCACTCATATGTGGAAGATAAACCAACACAGG